>CM075810.1:66209379-66390379 GCA_037975025.1 Excoecaria agallocha
AAGTAATTAGATAACTATCAAATTCTATTTTCTTCCAATTTAGTAGAAGTTTATTTTTTCTATTTTATAGCTATAAATATCCCACTGTTATTATTTAATTATGAGAATTAATGAGAAAAATTTTTTTACCCATATTATCTTTGTGTTTATTTTCTTTATCTTAATTTATTTACAACAAAGGAGAATCTTTATACATATTAAAAGAAAACTATACAAGTTTGGCAATTATAGAATGTAGGGATGGACATGGTTAACCGAAAATTCGATTAATCGAAAAATTAATTCGAAATCGAATCGATTTTTAGGTTAATCGAACCGAAATTTTAAATTTATGGATTTTACTTTAAAAATCAGTGGTTAACCGATCCAAAATCGAATATTTATATATTTTATGAATTATATTTTAAATTTTATATTTATATTTTTCAATTTTTGTATAATTTATAAATATTATGATACATAATTTTATAAAATATATATTTTTAGTAAATAAATATTAAAATTATGTGCATAATTAATGTTTTGTTGTTAGTTTTATATTGAATATTTTTAATTTTTATAATTAATTATGAAAATTTTATTTTTATTTTAATTATTTTAATAAATATTATATTTAATTAGTATTTTTTCATTTTTAAAGTATTTTTAATTATTAAAAATAATATTATAAATTATATAATTTAATAAATTTATATATTTAAATTTTTTAGTATTTATTCGATAAATTAATTTAAAAAATCAAATTAAAAATTAAAATTAATATAATAATTAATTAATAATAATTAATTAATTTATAAAAATTGTTAATTTACGGATTAATCCATCTTTATGCTCATCATTAAAATGCATTCCAAACCAGCAGTGACGAGATGGAAGGTAAATGTAAAAGCGGGTAATGCTTGCAACGCGGAAGATAGACAGGTACGTGCCCACTTTTATTCGCTTCACTCCCTTTCAAACTCCAATTTTGTATCTGGTACCGTTTTCCATTTCATTCTCCAATCATATAAATACCTTGAAACAGCAAGATTGCTCTTTGATCTACACCGAAAACCCTGAAATTCAATCTTTTTATTACTCTTTAAACTAAATTCAATCATTCCCTCGTCGAATTTTGGTTAGCTTTTAAGTGCCCCTGAATTTCAAATTTCCTTGTTTTATTTTTTGTGAATTGGTGATTGTTTGATTTATCAGTTAGGTTAATGTAGCGATATTTGGTTGCTTTAGACTAGATCGTGTATTTCAATGGATTTTTCCTCTGCTTCTAATGAAACATATGTGACCTTTCGATGCTTGATTGATTTTGTTTTTGTTATATTTACAAGGAATAAGGGTAATGATATGCATTTGCTTTATTTTGAAGATTGGAATTAGTTTTATTTAAGTTCTAACTGAATGCAAGTTTATGAAATTGATTTATTGGTACAGATTTATTGATGGTTGATCTTAGCTTGCATTATTAGTACAATGTATATTGTAAGCCTGTTTATTCCATATAACTTGAGTTGCTTACATAAGCAAACACTGAACAAAATAGGAAGAAATCCCAGTTTCTTTGTTGCTATGAACACTAATAAAGTTAATCTGGTGCTTAACTGAATCAATAAGAAACCAGTAGGTTATTTCTTGTTTAATCTTTAGCACTTAACTGCTAAGATATCTGTTGCATATAAGAAATTGACTGTGATTTTCTGTCAATGATTGCACTTCTTCAAGCCAATTTCAGTATTGGACATGAAATGATCATAATGTGATTCTTTTCAAAGCATGTATAACTATTAATTTGAGGAAAGAGAGAATCAAATTCGGTTCACAAGTTCACTACAGTTAATGAGAGTTAATGAAAATTTGGAATTGAATATCTGATTCTGTATTTTGTGGGAATTGGACTGGAAGTTATTATTTTTCTCCAATTCACTTTCTGATTTAAGCATTACATGGTGGGGCAGTACAAAAGAATATCTGTTTGAAGATAGGATGTCGTCACCAAGCAAAAGAAGAGATATGGATGTCATGAAATTGTAAGTGCTCTGTTCGTTAACATTCTCAACATCGCTGTTTTGAATTTTTTTTTTTATCAACTAAAAGATTACGTCATCATGAAAATGCAATCTTAGTGATTTTTCTCTGCTGAAATGCTTGAATTGTATGGGTTTTGTTAGCTTTAATGATGCTGCATGTATTATTGCAAGCTACCGATGATAATGTGAATTTTCAAATTATCATTGTAAATGATAAATCTTTATTGTGTTGTTTCTGCACTGCTTTTACGTGCTTTTTAGGATGATGAGTGATTATAATGTGGAGCCAATCAATGACGGGATTAATGAATTCAATGTGGAGTTCCATGGGCCAAAAGAAAGTAAGTTGTGTCCTTTTTCTGTATCTATGCTCCAAATTCCTTTGAAAATATACATGCTACTGGTTCTTTTGACATTGTCCTGCTGGTCCTCCCTCATAAACACTTACACCTGCACATGTTCCTAATGTAGCTCTTACATCTGGACAAACTTGCAAGTAAAAATAAACACTAGTGGGGGGAAGTTGTGGACCATAGTATACAAACCATTTTGCCTTTTTTTTTTTTGGCCAAAAAATCCTAGAATGCAAAGTTCTTCTATTATAATTTTTTTTTATTTTTCTAAATCTCTACGTTTGAATTGAATAATTCACTAGATTGTACTCTTTTTCACCTTTTTCTTTCTTCCCTTTCTAAATCATCTCAATATTTTCAGGCCTTTATGAAGGTGGCATTTGGAAAATCCATGTGGAGCTCCCTGATGCTTACCCATACAAATCACCTTCTATTGGATTTTTGAATAAAATTTTCCACCCCAATGTTGATGAAATGTAAGTTTACTTTGAGACCTAGCAGTTATTCATCTCATTTACATTCAAAGCATTGTGATCAGGAGTTGAATTCTTGTTAGTTAATATAATGATCGTATAACAGTCAAGAACATGCTGGAATCTCATTGCTCTCTGAAAATTATGCTACTTGCTTTGGCTCCTTGGTGGCCTTTTCCTTATTACCGCTTGCTTACTGGATAAAGAAAAGTAAGCATTGTGAAATCTAATTTTCGACTGGTTAGGAGTGCACAACACAAATTTTTTTATCATACACCACTGCCCAGAGACTCTTTTTTGGGACACTTTCCATTTGGGCTGTATTGATGAGGAGTTTTTCTTGTGAAGAATTTATATTTATTGCACTATAATTTCTCCAGCTGATTTCCTTCAATTATTTGCAGGTCTGGCTCTGTGTGCTTAGATGTCATCAACCAGTCATGGAGTCCAATGTTTGGTAATTTGATTAAACTTTTCTCTGTCTATCCATGTCATCATGATTGAACATGCTCGTGTGTGTCTCCTGGGATAATCAGACCTCAAGTACCTGCATCTTGCAACTCCAAACTGATATGATCCACATAAACTAACACTCAAAATTCATCATACACCTTGGATTTGAGAATTATTATATTTCTGCTCTGCTGAAACCACAAAGTGCTAGCATAATTTTTGGGTCTCTTTTACGTAATGGCATCTGGATGTACTCTTTTTATTGCATATGTCCAAAAATATAAAGAGGATGTGAGATACCTTCATGAATGCTACAGTTCTTGATAAATACAAGATGCAGCTCACATGTTTATCGGCATGAAAATGATGTCTGTAGCAAGCCAATTTAGGGAATTATTGATGCCAAAAGAACCTTTTTAACAGTGACTACCATCTTCCTTGAGTTCTAGTTGCCTTTTTTCTGAATGAAGAATGCAAGAGAAGAGTTTACATAACACTAAGGAGAAAATATTAAATTAATTTAATTTTTAAACCATTTCTCCTTGTCTTAAAGCTATTTGAACTGAATAAGTATCGGCTCAGACTGTACACTCCAAACCTAGCTTATTTAAGTGTGATATCTTTTAGGGATAGCTATATTAAAAAAAATGCATTTTGGTTAATTTACAATAAGAATTCTATCATTTAAAACGTGACAATTAGACCCCTAACCTTTGTGGAGCATTTTCAATTTAACCCTTGTTAATAATTTCATTAAAATTAATGAAAATACCAATTTTTTATTCAATAAAAAAAGTTGTATTTTTTAAGTTTTATTTAAATAAGTAAAAATTAATAATACGTTTTTCTTTTTTATTAATAACTCAATAGGGTTACTTTCTTTAACTTTTCTATTTTTATCCAAATATGTAATAAAAAATAATATTTATTATTAATTATATTGATGATGATTTTTTTTATGAAAAATTAAACTAGAAAAATAATTATTATTTTTAAGTCAATAAAAAATTAAATTAAACAAGTAATACCAAAATTTTATTTTAAATCATTTTTGGATAAAATTATAATTTTTTTTTCCTTTGAAACAACTCTTATCTTGTCTAACAAAGAAAATCTAAGCAAACAAATTAAATTAAAAAAAATTATAATGGAAAATATTTTAATTTCAATTTTCACTATTAAATTTTAAAATATTAGATTATTTTCAGAAAATAATGTAATATGAGATCTAAATTGAGTTTTTGAAAAATATTTAAACATATTCTAAAATTAATATGTATTCTTAGAATATTATTTTTCAATTTAACATTTGAATTCAAAATTTATTAATTGGTGACTTTATTTTAAATTAGCAAAGGTTATAGAAAATGACCCAATTAAATTATTAAAAATAATATGATTTTCTTATTACTTTTGAATTATGTTAAATATTAAATAAAAACTGAAATGTATTTTTTGAATAAAAATTGACATTTCTGTTAGTTTTGATGGAGGGGCTTGATTTAAATGCTCCTCAAATATTAGGAGTTCAATTATTATGTTTTAATCTATTGGGTTCTAATTGTGAATGGTGGTTTTTTGTAGTTATCCCTGTCTTTTTATATATTTGGATCTCCATTTTACCTTGTCTTGCTTGGATTTGCATTTGTACTTATTTTGGCACTACTTTTTCTGGCTGTAGATCTTTTAAATATATTTGAAGTTTTCCTTCCACAACTTCTGCTTTATCCAAACCCTTCAGATCCACTGAATGGTGATGCAGCTTCCCTTATGATGAGGGATAAAGAGCTCTATGAAGTGAGAGTGAAAGGTAAATCCACATTTAACATTTTAGTTTTCAAATTTAGGTTATAATGAAATACTGAGCCTTCTTTTGCAAAGCATTCTGAGGACAGCATGGTGTCTGAGGAGATCATGGTTTCTTTTGCACTTGGCAGCATGTTAAATGGCAGATCTTCAGTTCATTGGTCTGGCAACTTAAATATGTGGTCTTATCAAACTATATTAGCATCATCTGATTGAAGTGTTGAAATTATAGCTGGTGTCCTTTTATATTTGTTGTCAGCATTCCTTTTTCTTTGCTGATGATCGACTGTATGACAGAGTATTGTGAACGTTACGCAAAAAAAGAAGATATCAGCGCCAAGAGTCTCTCAGATGAGAGCAACGAAGGCATCAGCGAGGAGGATATTGGCGATGGAGAACGCACGTCAAGTGATGACATTGTGGCTGGTGATGCAGATCCCTGAGGCAATTCCCTTTAAATTTCATTGGGCAGTCTTTTCATATCTGTTTGTTCATTTGATTATTATTTTTAGTTGGTCTTTATTGAATTGTATGTAAATTCATGAAGGATTAGTTAGAGAACAAACACGTGATTAAAGGAAACTTGTCAAGGATGAAGTATGAGAATGTGCAAAGAGAGTGATAAATTTAAAGAATTTCTACATAAATAGCAAAAAAAAAAAAGAAAAGAAAATGGCAAAATCCATAATTTAATTTTTAAATTTTAACATTTTTACAAATTAAGTCCCTATATTTTTTAAAACTACACATTTAATTTTTTAACTTTTGCGTATTTACACAATGAATCTCTATGCTTTTAAAACTATATATTAGATTATTGAACTTATATATTAGAATACATTAAATCTAAATAGATGTCAAAAACGACAGTGTCCGTTAAAATATATGTGATTTTAATTCCCGTTTGTATTATACTATCGTTTGTATAATTTGTTGTAGAAAATTATTAAAATACATGGACCAAGTATGAATTTTTCTAAAGAAAATCATTAATGCACCCATAGGTTTTCAACTTACAAAAAAAATCTTTTTTAAAGTTTTCTATTTTATAACTGCCATTTTTTCAAGTTTTCCCCGGCAAAGAAAGTGATAAATTTAAGGGATTTCAACATATATAACAAAAAAAAAAGAAAAAGAAATCATTAATGCACTTGTGGGTTTTCAACTTACTAAAAAATCTTTTTTTTTTTTTAATTTTCTACTTTATAACTGCCATTTTTTTAAGCTTCCCCTTTCAAATATACCCCAAACTAAATTTAGAAGTCCAACTGTAATTCCAAATCTTTTTCTCACAACTTTTCTCAATATTATCGAATCTTTATTCAGATATATTTTCTCAAAATCAATAATTGTGATCATTCTCATCAATCCATATTTGTAAATTCAGATCATTCACACAAATCATACGGCAAATTGTTTCTAGTGCAATTGTTTCTCACAAATCGTAAATTCAGATCTGTTTGATTTAATAAGAACTGTAGATTTTTTAAACTTTTTGAGAAATGTAAGTCTTATTCTCTTTGTGTGATTTCACTTCTTAAAATTTCTGCAACTCCTGCTAATGCACTACTTTTTTTTTTTTTTTGCTAATTTTTGAAACAATAACACTTTGTTAAACTAATATATACAAACTCCAGGTTTCTTTAACTTTTCTAGCAATGTACGTTTTATTGTCTTTCTTTATTTTGCTAATTTTCGAAAGAATAACAGTTTGTTAAACCTAAATGCAGTGCCTGTTAAGTATTGCCGAAATTGAATACATTCTGATTAGATTAATACATACAGTGTATTCAGTTTTTTAAAACATAAGACATTTTACTAACTTATACTCAAATTGAATATGTGTAGTCAGTTACTGTTTTCAGTTTTCCAAAAACATAAGATACTGTATTAACTTATGCTTAAATTGAATATAGTGCATTCAATTTGACAAAAAACATAATACATTGTATTAGTTTTACTCAAAGTAAATGCAGTGTGCTCAGTTTGACTAAAACTAAATACAGTGTATTTAGTTATGCTGAATTAAATGTAGTGTATTTAATTTTGTCAAAGTTAATACATTCTATTCAGTTTTACTCAAATTAAGTATATTGTATTCGGTTTCCCTTAAACTCAAATACACTGCAGAGCTTTGCCCAAAATTAATACACTGTATTATCTTTTTGAAGTGCAATTTGAATAATTTATTAAAATAGGTTTTTTATGTATTTACCATTCACATGCAGTCAATGGACAACATAGCAAAATTAACACATTATATTAACTTTTCGTTGGTAAATTTTCAATAGAACGGTGGCGCCGCCTCGGTCCACGTTGAAGGGGACAAGGACTCCGATGACAAAAGGCAGAACATTAAGAAGAAGGACGAGAAATCAAATGAGAAAATGACAGATTTCGATTAGAAAAAGAAAGAGGTAGTCGGCCTTTCTAATTGTTAAATTTCAAGAGTTTGAAGTTGCAGGTCCTAATAATGATTTTAAATTAATATGTGATTATAACCCTGATTACATAATTATTCTAGTTTCTGTTAATTAATTTTTAAATAATTTAATAGAAAAAATCGACTAAAGAAAAGAAGTTCAAGCACAAACTTGCCTTTATCTAACAAGATTGATCAAATTGAGGCATTATATGCTCTCATAATGTGAAATGTGGAAGGCCTGCTCTCTAAATTTGATTCACATTCTATGTTTCCAATGGTCTAGGCTTTGATGAGAACTACAGTGTTCAAGATGCCACTCCATTGTGATAGAAGTGTCGAGAAAATTTGCAAAATTATTCTCAGAATCAGAGGTAATAGCTCTTCTGTCTGATAGAATATAATAGAAGAGCTGTTATTTTATCTAAACAAAACAGTTATATTCTGTTACTTTCAACATTGTCGATTACACTTGACACTTACAAAAACTCTTATGGGAAGTATATATTGTCAACTTACAGGAGTACAGAAAGTAAGAGTTAATCAATTGTCAAGTTGTAGAAAGATCAATGGCTGAGATTGAAGTTCGATCTGATCTTATTCAAAGATTATACAGCAGAGAAAGTAAAAGCGAGGTCCTGTCAAATCTTAGTGCCTAAAGATGAAATGCAAATTCGTGTTACGGTTCAAGAGGAGGCAACCGACATCACTAAAAAGGACTTTGGTGTGACTTTCACCAAAAGAGGGCAGTGTGCTTTCACTGTAAAACAGCAGAAGTTGGTTCAAACTACAACCAATTTAGTAGATGAGGTTTGGAAAAATCGACCCCCAGCGGAATCAAATCCAGCTGTTGTCCATCCATTGGAATTTACAGGTCGTTCAGTTGCAGACAAGTTGAAATCTCTTGGGGAAAAATTCAAACATGAAAATGCCGGTGCTATGATCTTTACAGCACTGCATCAGGTGAAAATGTCCCATTCTTGGCTGTAATATTTGCATTTTTTTTCAAGGTTTGTCCTCCTTTCAGATGTTGGTTTTTCTAAAATTTAGATGCGTTTATTTGGTTTTTCAAAAATTTGTTTTCCAGTTTCCAAATTGTTTTTCATTAACTTGTTGGTGTTGCAGTGTCCTCAACCTCACCCATCTTTTTGGGTTTAATAGCATTCTTCATTTACAAAATTTAATGTTCCGCAGGACTAGTGTCTCTTGTTGATTTTATAGTATAAATGAGGTAGTACTAAATTCTGAAATCTATAAATTTCATTTGGAAGTGCCTACAAGTGTTAGCAGTAAATAGTGATATATATAAGAGTGGTCGAAGTATTACCACCAATCTCGTTGGGGGTTAACCTACGTCCTAAGTTATAACCTACACGTATGCAACTATTATACGTTTTTCAAAGCTAAGATATGTAAGAGCTCTTTGTTTAGCTTAGCTAATTCCCCATGACTGTTATTTTGACTTTTTTTTTTCTTTTTTTAAATTTATTAGAGAATGATTTCCTTAGCCACTGTGGTAACTTTTCATGTTTGTCCACATGTCCTCTTCAACCCTTATCCATCAATGCTGTTTTTATTATTATTATTATAGCAGGAAAGTGATTTCCAAGGTAAAGAAAAACACGATGAAAAAAGAGAAGAAAGGAAAAGAAAGCGTGGATGATTCAAAAGAAGATGCAGCCTTTGAATTGGTTTAAAAGCTAAGGGAACGAGATAATCAATGAATCAACGATCATGTGATGGCGAATACTTTAATCCTATTTTTGAGGGACTTAATATCTACGACCCTATCATGTTATTGCACAACTAATCAGCTTGACTCGTATAAATTCTAGTGAAAATGACATCATAAGGAATGATAACGCTGAATCAGAAGCTAAGAAAACTGACCTCATATGGGTTGACCCTGGTTCTTACTGCTATGCTTTATATTCAAAGTTGGATCCTGAGAAAGTGCTCCTGAAGCAGTCACCTTTGGCTCTTGCAAAAGCTCTAAAGGTATTATGTGCACTGTCAATTTCAAATATAATCCTCTAAAGCCACTAATAAAATCATCTATCATTGTTTTAAATATCTTTCATTGAATTCCTTGTCATCAAACAAAGATTTAAAGAATTTTCTAAAATATCATTTGTCTTGCTGCAAGTTAAATCTTAAGATGGTAGCCTACTATTTGTCAAAGAGATAATCAAACTACTTTGGATTATCTGGAAGTGTCTCTTCCAATCAAGTGAGTTTCGGCAAAAAAATAAAAAATAAAAAATTGCCCTTTCTGTTACAAATTTGTTTCAGCAAAAAATTGTTCTTGCATGTAAAGATAAATAAATTATGTTGTTGATGAGGTTCTAAAATTGGCGGTGCGATTGCAGGAGAGGATTATCGAATCATTTCACAGGAAAATTAAAATCATTTGTGAATCTATTTGATTCGAGTTGTGCAAGGACGGTGAAGGATATGGAGAAACCAGAGAATCCATTCACATTTGGAAAATATGCATGTCTTGTTTGCTCTCATAAATCAATTCTTGATTCTCCTGTCATGCTCTCTGTAGGTATTCTCTTTTTCTTTCTCTTGTCATTCCGTTCTTCCTTTTTTTTTTTTTTTTCCCTTTAATTTCGCCATGGATGGATCATTTGCTTGTTATAAGACTTAGAGGATCAAATTGCGCCAAATTCTTTCAAACTTGGCTCCAAATAGACAAGTCTCGGATTAGAACTTCCTGAATTCCAAACCCTAGTGGATTTATATTGTGATTGATGATGCTTCTCTATTTAAAAAAAAAAAAATTGAAATTCCTTATTTAGGTTGTGGTTTTGAGATTTGTTATGTGGTGATTAGGTTCATGATGCATTTTGTTAAATTATGACTCCTCAACTCTTCCCTAGCCTCTCTAAACTCTTCATCATTGTCACTACCCTAACCAAAGTCTTCATCCTCATCATATAAACTTTATTTACTCTCGCTGCTTTCCCATTCTACTTCTTCACCTTCTTCACAATCTAAATCCTCATCTAAAGCTTAATCTTCTTCTAACTCAAACTCTACATCTAAGTTTCTGACAGGACAACCCACCCCATCCTATACTTCTTCCCTTGAAATCTCACCCTCAACTCCTTTTTCATTTTTCTTTCCTCTCACAGTTCTGCCAAAAAAAAAAAGCCTATTATACGCATTTTCTTTCCCATTTCTACTTGAAGACTTTGCTTTAAACATGCTTATCCTACTAGCCAAGTTAGAGATCACATTATCCCCCCACTTTCTTTGTCATTTAAAAAATCACTTTGTGATGTGCATCGGAGCCATGCTCATTTTTCATTGGGTTCTTAGAAGTTCGCTTTCAGGATCTAAGATCGAATGAGATTCACTTTTAATCATAAATTGGTTATTTCACATAAAAAGATACCAAGCCCAAAATATTATTGGTAAACCCTTGAAAGCGTATACTAATGGGTCCAAAATAGGTAGGTATCATATTATTTTATATAAAAATACGAATTACTTCAAAAAGGCATATGAACAGTGAAAATAGGCATTTATATATTTTTGAATAAATTAAGAGAGATAATATTAAAATTTTAATAATATAAAGATATCATTTATATTTTGTTTTATTTGAGAGATTAATTTAAATTTTAATTAGTTTAAATAGATAATACATTAAAAAGGGATAATTTGAAGAGATAAAAAACTAATTCTATGTTTGGTAAGATGTAATGAATTGTAATGAATTGAATAATGTAATGAATTAAGAAATATAATATAATAAGAAATACGAAACAAAATTGAAGAATTTGAGAATACATTAATAAATATATTCACATATATATTTATAAACATGATTAAATTAAAAATTTGTGTTAATAAATAAAAAATTAATTATACTTTGGATTAAGTTACATTACAATCCACCCTACTAAACATGGCCTAAAAGTTGGAAATTTGCAATGGGTAGTTGTTGCCTTGTCGGCACAAACTGCTAACTACAAAATCGTACTTTAACTGTTTAGGATCTATTTTGTGGGCTTGCGTGCACTCCACTCCACTCCCCTTCTCTTCTCCTCTCTGATTCCTTTTTTTTTTAAAAAAACTCTATTTTATTTAGGGAAAAAACATTATTTTGTAAAAAAAAATTATATTAAAATCAGAATTCAAGTTCCCGTAATACGATTTACCTCACAAGGGCTCTTCATACAGCCCTTCGGGTAGGCTTGCTTTGGCTAGGTGCTTTGCCTTTAGCTACGATCTGAGCATCCACTACAGCCACCAGATTGGCCGCTTTCTTTCACTTTGCCTCCTCAACCTGTTTTGGGCATCTTCATCCAGCTCGCCCGCCCTTTTCTGTGCGACTTCCCCAAATATGGTACGCTGAGGGAGCTATCAGTAGGTAATGTCTCTTCAGAGTTGGACTCATCCCTTATTCACGCTTCAAAGGGATCCGACCCTCTACACTAGATGAGGAAGCCGCAGGATCGGATATCGTCAGTAATGGACGAGAGGCAAAAGCAGCAGTAGTGGAGGGAGAACCTCTGATTGGACCCCTCAGAGCTTGAACCGATTAGGAAGGTACAAATCTCCTCCTCCTAGACTTCTCCTCCTGAGCAGCCAGCTCGGCAGCCCTCTTCGCCTTAGCCCGATCGGCTAGCTGCTTTGCCAAATCATCTATTCCAACCATTTCGTCTTCAGCTGCAATACAAACACAAGCTCAGATAAGTATCTTTTTGGCTATAATATCAATAGAATGCATATGCAATGGATGAAATGATCATGTCATGGATTCTTCTTCTTTCGATCCTAATGCTCACGTTCTATGTCTTCGCCAGCATCACAACTAGAGGACCCAAACAATGTCCCCAAAATATAGCTGGAGTCGTACGACTCCCCCTTCCTCGAGATGGCATCCATCAATTTGCTAATGTCGGCCTCATACAAGGACTGCCCAGCAGCTTGATCTCTTAGATCGACTGCTCCCTCCGATCGGGTAAGGCTGACTTTAAACCCATCAGATATCCTTATTAAAAAGAATCTCTTCTTGAATCTTTTCAGCGAGGATGGGATAGTGAAGAGTTTCCTCTTCGATCGGCTGGTAAAAAAATACTTCGTCCCGTCACTTCGACTTGAAATATAGAAAAATGGGTGAAGAGATCCATCGTTAGAGCCACCCCTCGATTTTGTAAAGGATCTTGAAGCAGGCGACAATCTTCCATCCATTCGGGTTCAGTTGGTTTAGGGCAATTTCATAACCCTTTAGCACTGCTATCTTGAATGCACCGAACGACAGTCTCAACCCTGCATCCAAGCTCTAAATATGGCAGATGAACTATTCATTATTTTTTCGATTGAAAGGTCCCTCTGTCATCGCTATGAAGTTAGGGCACTAACACAAACACTTCTGCAGGGAAGCCATATCGAAAAGGAATCTCGATCACTTCTCCAACACTCAGTCTAGAAGGGCGAGCTACCGCCGAACGATTCCTATATTCTTTAAAAAAACTTCTATCTATAGACTGACCACTGCTGGAAGCCATTCTTGATGATGAATACAGATGAATGAAGATGAATCTAGGGATCTATGCTAGAAAATTTTTTTACAAGGAACTGGAATGAAGATGAATGTAGCAAATGAAAGAAAAGTGAGAGATGTTCAAAGTAGGAATTACTTACATGGATTATCTCATAAGAACTATTAAAAAGTTGATAGAATCTAAAAGACCAAGGTTGAAAAGAAAATTTGGTAGAGTTTCGCTAAGGATTGCTAAAAAGTAAAGAAAAAATCACCCAAAAATATCCTAATTATAGGTGAGAACCTCATAAATGCACCAATCATCTCGACATTGGATGCTCGCCACATGTCATTGAAGCCATCATTACGATGTGAAGAGCAAGGCGTCATTCTCGGTGCATGTGTACGACATTAATGAGAAGATAGTTGTCTGAACAGACACGTCTTTTCGGATGAGCGTTATGTTTCTTCGGCTGAGCATTACGTCCCTTCGATTGAGGGTTACGTCTCCTTAGCTGAGCGTTTTCAAATTTCAAAAATTTTGCCAACAGTCACTCTCCGATCGGAGATACCTCAGAGTAAAACTCATTCGATCGGATCCTTTTTAGGGGGACAAGTGATAACTATGAAAATATCATACTTCAACACCTAACAGGCCCCAAGACCCATCAGAAAAAAAAAAACACCAAACGTGAGCTACAAGCCAAGAAAGAGGTTACTTGATATCCGATTGGATTGATGGGACATCAAGTCTCAATTGGTTTACTTACACAAGGCAGAGCCCATGCCCTCCAACTGCTTCTTGTCATTTTACCGCTCACCTGTTCTGACAGCTATTTATCACGTCCAAGGCACTTGAGTGCACCCCTTTTATCTCCTATAAATAACCAAATGCATAGTGACTTCATGTATTGAATTTTTGATACTCTCTATCTAAGAATTATCTCTCTAAAAAGTTACTAACTTAAGTTTTAGAGTGCTTACGTCTGATCCGACTGGATACTCTTTTTTGCAGGAACTCAATATCCAATCGGAAATAACAGTCGGTTCTCTCTCTTTTCAAATAAAAAATTTTCACGTTTTATCAATAATTTAAAAAAATTAAAATTTCAATTATAATTAAAATATAATATTTAATAATTAATTATTATTAAAATATAATATTTAATAATTAAAAAAATTAAAATTAATCATAAATTAAATTAATATAAATTTTAAAAATTCATAAATTTAAAATTAAATATAATTTAAAACTTGATAATCAGATATTTAAATACAAACCATAAAATTATTTCAGGTGGGAAAAAACTAAAGGTCGCACACCATATTCACCGGTCCGAAACAACAAAAAATGGATATTAAGTTCTCTCCAGCTCAGTATCGATGGGAGAAATTTCAAAAATTCAATGTCCAGTTCGGCCACTAATTGAGTATTCCTTCATAGTTAAACCCGAAATAAGATAATTATGACTCGTTCGGCTCCTCAATTTTCATAATTTCATCAATCTATTTAGCCACGTGGCGTCAATCCGATTGCTTAACGTCTGCAAACTAAATAAACCTCAATACACATAAACAAATTCCTCGAAGACGGGCTACAGTGGATACGTTTTTTTTGAGGCCCACATTAAAGCCCACTCAAGACAAACTTCAACATTTGTCGCTTATGGTTGACCAGGCTGATTCTCACGCTCTTCAATGGCCAGTGGGCTCCACATCCAGTTCCTCTTTTTGGCATCCTTTACCTCTCGCCTTGGAAACTACTGTTGCTGCCTCCCTTCTCCCTCCTCTTGTTGCCTTTTTATCTTCCGCCATTAAAATTCACACAAAACTGTGACTTTTTAGAGAGAGAATTTTTATTTTTGAGACAGAGAAACTTACAGTAACCCATTTCTTTGGGATGCTAATTAAGTGCCTTAAATAGCTTGAGATTTTAATTCTTCATCTTCTGCAATTAGTATTTTGATCCATCCTTTGAAGAATCTATGTATAAAATATTAATATATGTGGGTCCGTCTCTCTCTCTCTCTCTCTCTCTCTCTCGTTATCCATGAAGAATCAAGTTAGGTGAGTATTCAAGCTTCAAGATTTGTTGTTTTTTTACATGTCAGCTTCTGTTGGTATTATTGCTTAATGATGACATGGGTTTCATTTGATATGTTATATGATAAAAAGAATCAAGTAATAAAGTATGGTAGAAGAAGACAAAAACTTGCTACTAGTGAAGCATTTGGGTTTCAAATTTTAGGAGAAAAGAAGGAATTTTGGGTTTATTGGGTTCCATCGTCGATCTAAAAAAATGAGTTGGATTTGTGTTTGATTTTTGTTCTGAAAGAGAATATACGGTTTCTGGGTTTTGCACATATGATCTGTGGTATGTCAGAGAGAATAGAAAATAGATGGTTAGTGGAGCATACCCACTTGAAGATGTCATGGATTCAGTATCAAATCAAGCAAAAAGATGGGTTTTTGACATATCCACCTCCTCTATCAGCTTCTTCAGTGTCTCCTTATGCTGGTACTTTCCATAAAGATTCAACTCCTTCACCACCATCTTCTGGTTCAAGAATTAGCCCTGCTGTTCTTTTCATTATAGTTATTGTTGCTGTACTATTTTTCATCTCTGGTTTGCTCCACTTGCTTGTTAGATTCCTTATTAAGCACCCATCTTCCACGGGATCATCTCAATCTAATAGGTACCCTGAATTCTCTGGCCCGGACACTCTTCAAAGGCAATTACAACAGCTTTTCCATCTCCATGATTCTGGTCTGGATCAAGCCTTTATAGATGCTCTTCCTGTTTTCCAGTACGGAGAGATTGTTGGCTTAAAAGAGCCATTTGATTGTGCTGTCTGTCTGTGTGAGTTTTCAGAGAAAGACAAATTGAGATTGCTTCCTATGTGTGGTCATGCTTTCCATATCAGTTGCATAGATACTTGGCTATTATCAAACTCTACATGCCCTCTTTGTAGAGGGACCCTTTTTGCTCCTGGGTTTTCCATAGAAAACCCCATGTTTGATTTTGATGACTTAAGAGAAGATGAAGGATGTCCAGGCAATGTAGAAAATGTATTCTCTTCCAGTCAAAAAACTGTGGAAATTGAAGAAACTGTGGGTGAAAAGGGGGTTTTACCTGTGAGACTTGGCAAATTCAGGAAGCTAAGTAATGGAGCAAATGAGGCAGGAGGAGAGACTAGTAGTAGCAATTTAGATGCAAGAAGATGTTTTTCGATGGGCTCATATCAGTATGTGCTTGGTGATTCAAATCTCCGGGTTTCTTTATGTGCTGACCGGCCTGGCCACCATATTAAGCTTGAGAAGGGGACAGAACAAATTCAAAATCCGATTGATGGGGACTCGGAGGGAAAGAAGATTTGTAGTATGTCAAAACGTGAGAGCTTCTCTATTTCTAAAATATGGCTTTGGTCTAAAAAGGGAAAGTTTTCAAGCTCCTCGGATGCTCAAATGGGTATGCCATCTTCACTTAGTATAGATTTGCCATGGATGAGTAGGACACATGAAAAATGAAAGGTATTTTATTTTGTTCTTCTCATTGATCTTTACTCCATTGATCAAGCATGTCACTCTGGTTCTCTTGAAAATTCTTTTTTGGAATGCTAATTCAAATATTATGATGATTGGTTGTGGATATGGTTGATTTACTGCTTCTGTATTGAAATTTGATTGATTTAAGATCAAATTTCGTGGAAACTTTTTCTTGTTATAAAGATTGACCAAATAGGGTACATTTAGGTGACATCAAATATTATGGAGATTGTTTTTTGTTGTCTGTCCTCTTTTAGTTGGATTGTGGATTATAATTGTGTTAAAAAAATGTTCTTGATTGATATCTAGAGCTTTTGAGCAGACAGACTTGGTTATTTGTTGAGTGCCAAAGTCATAGGAACTTCTTAATCAGAGTTCAGGGCTCATAAGTGTCATTTTTAGCATGGAATCATTTTAAATATTAACTTCTGCCAATGTTAAATTTGACAAGTATTCTCGTTGGAAGCCTTGGAAATTTTAATTCTCAGCTACATTTCCGTTTATTTGCAAAGTCATCTCTCTCTTTATAACATAATTGCTTTATACAGAAAGATCGATCTGATAGAAGGCTAGGACCAACTTTTTCTTTTTGTTGCTTTCTGGGGCATTGGCTGTTTCTCTTTGTTTGCTCTTTTATCTTTCCGTAGACTATGTGAACTTGTTGCTCTCATTATTTTCATCTATCACATGAGAGCAGTAATATGGTGCATGTGCATGTGGTATGTGTGTATCTGAACCATCGGATCTCCAGAATGCACGCGATCCGATGACCCAGCTGCGAGTGCACTACATCACATCCTATCATATGAGAGTATTATAGTGTATGTGTATTTGTACTGTCTGATTACACTGGTGGTACCAATTAGCTCGCAATCAGATGATTCATATGTGCATGGGCATATATGCTCAGTACTGCCGCTCTTTGGATGCGTAGTCATTTCTTTTTATAATGTGCACTCGAATATTTTAAGGGGGGACTGATGAAAGAGGAATTTGGGCAGAGAGGGTGGGATCCATGAAAATACCATCATAGACTTTTCATTCATGTGAGTGAGACCTTTAATTCAAAGCTTGGCTCTGTTGGCGTTATATATATACATGTGGGGTCATTCTTTTTCCGTACCCATGTGATCATGTTGAAAATAAACCCTTATCATTAATTAATCCTCATTTCTTTTCTTTAAATTAAAGTAATTAAGCTTGATATCTGTTAATGGCAGCTGCAAGTTTGAGAATAAAGTGATACCCTAAAGATTAAAATCAAAGAGAGGGTCAATAATGGGTATGGCTTTGTTGAGCACTTTCATTTTGGTAAAAATTTCGTCCTTGTTGATAATACTCAATCTACCAATAGAATTTTATTGTGCTGGGAACATTTTATACCGGCAGTTATTTTTATAAAATAAATGAAAAATCATTATTCTGCTGGGATTTTTTTTATAAATAATATTTTTGGAGAAATTATTTGAATTTTTGGTGTGTTTTTTAAAGTATTTGGATTTTTAAATTTTTTTTTTATTTTCGCTAGAAATGCCAGCGAAAATGGCAAATGGGGTTCACTGCATGAATTTTGGTGTCTTTCTCATTTTCGCTGGAAATGTCAGTGAAAATGGTATGTGGGGTTCACGGAGAAATTTAATTAAATTAATCATCTCAAAAATAATTAAAAAATAAAATATATCTAAATTTTTATGATATGATCTTAATCTTTTCCTTTCTAGAGGAAAAAATACGTAAAATTGAGATACAAATTACAAACGTTGAGTTTGTCCTACTTAATCTTCATTCATATTTTTAATCACATAAAATGTATATAACAAAATTAATATCACTAAAATTTAAAAAATAATAGTGAATTGGATTAATTAATTTGATTAATCAATAAAATATATATAACAAAATTAGAAATATGGATGAAAATTAAATTGGGCAAACTCAGTATTTGTGGTTTGTGTTTTAATTTTACGTATTTTTTTTCTAAAAAAAGGAAAAATTAAGATCATATCATAAAAATTTAGATATATTTTATTTTTTAATTATTTTTGAGATGATTAATTTAATTAATTTCTCTGTGAGTCCCATCTACCATTTTCGTTGACATTTTCAGCGAAAATGAGAAAGATACAAAAATTCATATCGTGGGCCCCACTTGCCATTTTCGTTGATATTTCTAGCGAAAATGAGAGAAATCTCAAAAATTCAAATAGCTTGAAAAATATACCAAAAATTCAAATAATTTTATGAGAAAAATCTCAAAAATTCAAATAGCTTGAAAAATATACCAAAAATTCAAATAATTTTTTCAAAAACATTATTTATCAAAAAGTTCCGGTATTAATATGGTATGTTTTTATCATTTTTGGAATAAAAATTTCAATTAATTAACGGAGCACATTGGTGTCCAATGAAAAATGACAAATCAATGTTTACGAGGATTTAGGGAAACAAATCAGGGAAAATATTAGTATATGTCATATATCTATTATTTGATTTATATAAATACCTATCTATCCCTTTTTTTGGAAGGAGTATATTTATTTAACTAATTGAAAATTTTGTTTCAAAAAATTGACTATTTTAAACTTTTTAAATATTAAAATTAAAAATTGATCATTTAAATAATTTTAAGTGAAAAAAACTGAAAAAAAAATAACAAGAATTTTTTTTTTTTAACTAGGAGTAAAAACAATAAAAATAAAAATTGCCCTTAACCCAAAATTTTATTTAAAAAACAAGAAAAGAAAATAGGTAAATCTAAGGAGTTTTAGATGTGGGTGAGGATAGCGTTATGTTTAGATTCCATTTCGCAATGACCAATCAGAGATGAATGAAGTACATTTGGAAGTGGGCCCCACATTTCTGCCGTCCAACTATCCACTGATCTAATGTCTGATTCCTATATTCACATACTTTTATTTTCTTTTTTCTTTTAAAATTAATTATTTGTTTCATTTTTATTGTTTGTGTTGTCTTATCCACAAGAACTGGAACTCACATTTTCATTGTTTGTAAAAGTTAACTTGACGGGTCTCCAGTGTACGTATGAGATGTACATTTATTGAAACAAATTCTTCTTTTTTCGTTGTGAAATTTGCATACATCTACATCTTACAGATTCAAAATATATCGCATAACTAGTTTCTTCTTCTTCTTCTTCTTCTCACATGATAATTAGTTCCCATCATTTTATTTCTTATTATTCTTTTAATTTGTCTTTGAAAATCAAGACATGAATTGAATCGTAATTATTGATATTTGTTTTCTTACTTTGTAAGCCTATCTAAAGGATTTTGTTTTTTGTTCATGAATACTATGAATTTGCTTAATCAATTCCGATAATTTTTAATGCCCATTACCTAATTGTTAGAATTCCTCTGAGACTATTTTTCTTATTTTCTATGTTTAAAACTTAAACCTGCAGCAATAATATATTCTCAACTAATACAGCAATGACATATTTATATTTATTTTTCAACCTCTTCTCAAAATAGAAATGGAAATTTATTTAATTGATGTGAATGAATAAATTAACAAAATGATAACACCATCCAGATATAACCTCCAGTAACAAATCAAAGAATTAATTGAGATATCAAGGAGCAGCTATTAAGAAAATATGCAGAGACCCTTATGGCTATTGATATCATCATAATGGCAGTTATAGCCATGAACTATAATCAATTTTTATTCAAACTAAATATAGTGCATTGAGTTTTGACAAAAAAAAAATACACTGTATTTATTTACGTACAAAAAGAAATACATTGTATTTTAGTTTTTATAAAATTTAATACAGTATATTTAGTTTGTATGAAAGCTAATAAATGATATTTAGTTCAAGTTCAAAAATTAATACATTGTATTTTATTTTTATAAAATTTAATATACTGTATTGAGTTTTATCAAAATATAATACATTTTATTGAGTTTTGTGGAAAGAAAATACAGTGTATTATATTTTGAAAGAAATTCAATACATTGTATGAGAGTTTACAAAAAAAATTGATTTTACCGACGGAATGTTGCGTTTTACCAACGGAAAAAGCCCTTACCAACGGTTTTCTACGGATTACCGACGAAATTATTCGTAGGTAAAACACTCTTAGATAGCAATTTACCGACGGAATAATTTGTCGGAAAGATTTACTAATGGATTTTACCGACGGAATATAAAATTCCGTCGGTAGTTTTGTTAAAAAATTCATCGGATATTTCATCGGTTTGACTTTTTGTGGAAAATCCGTCGGTAAATTTAATTAATAAAATTATAAATTTATTTTAGATAAAATACCGACGGATATATTCGTCGGTATTTTGTCGGTAAAATGAAATTATTCATCATATATTTTTCTAATTTTTTGCAAAATTATGTATTCTTTTTCACAGAAGACGATAAATTCAATACAAAAAAAGTCTAAAATTTAAATTAAAAATATATATAATTAATAATTTTATTATATAATAAAATCAATATATATATATATATATATATATTTGTTGTACAAATATTGTGTAAATTACAATACTAAAAATAAAAGATCTATCTATATATGAAACATAAAACTCATCACTTAATGCTCTCTGAATATCCTCAAAGACAATGAAAGTTTCAAATTACTAAACCTGTCCCAAGCATGCAATCAGCACATTCATCGACCTTCAGTCTAATATTTGCGACCAGAATAGCAATCAACTGTAAAACATCATATTTAGGCTCAATTTGAGACTTAATGGTGACCTATGACAAATCATACATAACAGTCAACAAAATTTCAGTAGCGAACATAATATTTGTTATTGATAAAATCAAATAACCACAAAAAAATATCTCAAGTAATACAAAATCATTAGATATTAATATTCAAAATGTGCCAACACACAGACACATGCAAACTATGAAAAAAGAACCATACTTATTATAGATTGTTACCATTACCTTTCTAATAAAGACGAGCATATCACAAAAATAGTGTAATAACCTTTTGACCCTTGACAGCCACTATAAAACGACATCATTAGTCCAATGGATTTATTATAATTATTTTGAATAAATGATGGATGCCGAGCAGTGGGAGCAAAAGGTGAGCATCCAAAGCCAACTTCATTGGCATTTTGTCTCTTATGTAATATCAATTATCTTATATATACCAGTGAGAAGAAGTTAGAAAGAAGATCTTGAGCCTCTTCACTTAACCCTTGCCAGAGATAACTAAACAACCATCTAGGGGAAGTGCTCCATAACCTTCGCTTCCACATATTTTTACTTCCTAATTTCTACAAAAGAAAATCATAGTCAAGTGTGGGTTACAGCAACCTTTGTAATTTTGATAATGAGGTTAACAATAAACCCAACAAGAAAGATTGTCAACAGAAAAGTGATCCTTTTGGACTCATTGTTAACAATGGGAATTCAACTCACTACCACTCTGTTATTTAATTAAAAATCAACCTTTTGCGAGTATAATCCAATATAGTAGCCCAAAGAGATTTGTGAAATAATTCAAAAGGACAGCATGGCCCTGTAAGGGGTCTTTTTTTCAATAAAAAGTTTAAAATGATGCCTTTTGGACGATACCTTCATATAATATTCCTTAACAGTCCTTTCTTCTTCATTTTATTTATCCTACATAATGCATTCCTTGGTATCAAAAAATTGAAAGTTAAAAGAGAACTCAGACATAATAATTAATAATAATTTGCATCTACCAAAAATTTTAAGGTTATTTTTAAATTCGTTATCTTGCTGATTACTTCCTGTATTGTTAGAATTCCACAGTCAACATTTATTTTGCTTAGTTAGCATATCATGATACGATAGTAGAGTTGTTATGAAAAATTCTTCCCATAACTCATAGATATAGGCATGAAGCTATGGTTTTTATAGCATAGAACCGGTGTTGAGCAGGAGCAATATATAACATTGTGTTTTAATTAATACTTTAATAAAGTGTCTCATATTTTGTATTAACTAATAAATATAAATTTCAAAAATAATAATAAAACACTTTCATAAAGGCAAATAAATCAAGTAAAAGTCTTAATTAGTCTTGATCCAAAATCTTAAACCGTCTTCTACATTTTCAAAGGCCATCAGATGGCAATTAGCTGCACAAACGGCAACTTCATCATTTTCCAAGCAAGCAATTGGTCTGGCATATGTGTTAGAATTGGTACAGCCACCGGACTCAAAGAAATGCAACTTAATAGAGTAACCACGACAGGCAGAAGCAAAAAAAAGCTTCAGGACCATCTTACCTCGTTATTAGTGGTTATTCCTTTGCTTTCCACTTTTTCGCACACTAAAGAAAGGGCCAAATAATTTAAGAATAAAGTTGGTGAAACTCGAATAAATAAATAATTTTAGTTTCATATTATTGCAAAGCTATCCCCAAACAGAAAGGGAAAGAAAATGAATAAGATTAATGTTACAAAAATTATAAGCATTAGATTTGCAAAGAATTAGTGCAAATGGTGATCATTGAATACATGAAATGAATGTGGTTTAATTTTAATTAGCCTTTAAATGCTTGACTGTCAAGCTGCAACTTATATATATATATATATATGAGCGCATTAATATGCACAACTGCTCTTACCTTCCATCCATCCCAACAATAATGATAGTATTCTGAGATCCAAATGCAGTAATAAATTGTGTTTTCTGGTAAGTGGAACTGGGCAAATGACCACTCAGAACTAAAATACTTTGGTAAGACGCCTGAAATGAGTATCAGGATTATGGGACTTACGGACAGGGAAAAAATGAAGTAGAAGAAGGAAGAATAATATTACCTGAACTAGTTTCATTTATCTTCAACTTCTTCAATCAACAAAAAATCAAAGGCATTTGCTTGAATCTACAATACATAATTCCATCTTATATTATTAAAGGAGAAATGACAAATTAATTAGAAAATACAAAACAAAACAAAAGGACAAAGAAATAGACAATGGGAAGAGACAGGAAACTTAAATGAAATAGAGACTTATTTATACAGGAGAGGGTTATGCAGGTATGTAATATTTTACATTTCAATATTTGCAGTTGCTGTTCACAAACCTCATATGAGCAATATTATTTGACCACCTCATCTACTGTTCCAAACAGCATCCATGTCTAACACTGATGACAGACAAACAAATGTTTGTATATAATCTGAGTTCCAAGCCATTCAATAAGATGCAGATAGTAGTAAAAGCAACAGTCATCCTCAATAAATTGCAGATAGTAGTAAAAGCAACAGTCATCCTCATATGCTGACCCTATACCAATTGGTGCCTCAGAATAAGTGGTATCCTCTCGTAGTATCTGCATGAACACCATTTGAAAAAAATAGTAAGTTTACAAAGCTTTGATGCGTGGCTTTTTTAACAAGGACAAACCCCAAATTTTCATTAAATATGGCAGAAGCATACTTCCCTTCATTAACTAGTTACCTTGTTAAAGATAGATATGGCAGAAGCATACTTCCCTTCATTAACCTGCAAATTTACAGTTCTAAGCAGAGTACAAGACATAAAATGTTGACAAAAGGAAAACAGTACCAACATTTGTGAAAGTGACACATACCTGTGCTATACCCCTGGATAGTCTAAAATCCACAGTTATTGACTTGGTCTTTGAAATCCGAGTAACACAAAACTTTTTATTTTTCTTGGCTTTATCTTTTGCTTCATTAGGCTTGTCATTCTTATTACCAGACTTGCTGCAATTTTCACTTGTATCGCTAGAGCTGCTAGAAATCATAGATGATTTACTTAACAGGTCTGATGTATTCCTTAAGTTATTACAAGATTTAGGAATATTACTCAGCTATAAAAATGACAATACATTGATTAATAACCATTCAGATATAAAAATGACAATACATTGTTTAATAACCATACTTTGCTATTTCTTGCCTGTAAAAGTTCATCTACCCCCTATAGATTGTAACATTTTAACATAAATGCTTTACAGGCCAGTGATGTCATCAAATTCACAGCATGGCTAACCTGCAACTACTTAGTGGCAATTTTGTACTGTGCAGCTAAGTTTTAGTCTAGTAACTAGCATTGAGTAATATATCCTATCAAAATATGAGCTGACTTAAAATAGATAAACTAGAATTACAGATTATATGTAACTTTTACAAGATAAACAATAAATAAATTTTAGGAAAATAAGGTGCGATACTAAGAGAGACTATCAATCATATAACACTAACATTAATCAGGGAAGAAACTTCAGTTTTCAAGACCATAAAATTTTCACTAAGAAACTTTGCTCCAACCTTTTACTACCAAACAAGACAGGGAACATAGGAGACTTCTCAATTATGTGTAAATACTTCTTCAGCTTCAGATCATGCTCCAACAATGCCCAAATATTCAATTTTAGAAAAAAATATAGGAAGAAATATACGTTTCAATTATCTACATAGCATAAAATGATCATGTAAAGCACAAAAAACACAAGCTAAATTAAACAAACTACAATGTGAACAAATCAAAATTATACTTAGTCCAAATAACATGTACATAAGCACAAGCTAAATTACTTGCCTATTTTAGTGGCACAAAATTTTTGTCTTGAGGAGGCGAAGCCTGAAAAGAAGCAGATGAAATGAGTTGAAAAAGGGATCAGTTCAGCACAATTCAATTTATATTTATAGGAAGCAAAATATAGAATTGAAATCTTTTAAAGAGAATATGAATCATGCCAAACATTTCCATGGATAAGATTCATTAACAAATTTAAAACCTCAATGAACCATGCGAGAAAAGGAAAAGACCTTTTGTAACAAAGTAGAATCCAACAAATTGCAAGTCACTCACAAAAATATTGTAAATGCATGAAAATGCCATATTACTAATGAATAAGAATAACAAAGGCCCACCTCATAGGTGAAAGGACCTTTTAACGTGTCTAAGTCATGAGTCCCAATTGCAACTAATGTTCTTCACCTAAAACATGGTATGATATCAGTATTGCAAGGGAGAAAAACTACATAAACATTCGGTGATCCTTCCAGAAACAATAAGCAAATGAAAAATTAAATAAATCATACTATTACCTGCAAATCTTTCGATGAAGTTTATCTTGTAGATCTATGAAGCTATTGTAACTTGCTTCATCAATTGTAATATCTCTCAAAACAGCTCATACAACATACAACCTCATTTTTGCTCTTCTAATCTCTTCCAAAAAGATTCAATCAAAACCAAACCAACAGCTACTCCATTACACCTTTGATGTACCGTCGAAATTTCACTTCAACTCTTTTTCTTTGCCTTTTCAATAAGTTATTAAGCTATTTAAGTTATTAGAACCATTACAATTTCTAAACAAAATGGTATGAATATTTTTGAAAATTGGAAGCAACAAACTTTCATACACCTACCATGTATACAGAACTGCCACAAAAATTGGATTAGATTTTTGTATTCTACTTGTCTACATGGTCAGATCAGAAACATATCATCAAACCTACCAAAAAAGAATCCCACAAAAATAAATTATTATTAGCAATAACCTTCTTCAGCTCAATGCCCATTCATAATCATCCGCAAAACAAGTATTGTGACTTGATTATAGATTATTCAAATCATCAAGTACAAATGATACCCAAATTTCACATCTACCGAAATTAAAGCAAAAACCTATAGTCATCATTCGAAATTTTCAGATTTGAGACTCCAATAACTCCACAACTCAAAATCCCTAAATTCTAATGCATGAAACTTCAAAATTAAAACTTTTAAAATGGAAGAATAAGAAGAACCGAAAAATATAAATGAACATGAACGTACCTATGATGCCGAGAGTTATTATTCCAACAATGAAGATTGCAAGGTTGAACTCGTTTCTTTTCAAAATCGAAATCGAAATCCAAATCCATGGAGGTCTCTTTATGTTGGTACAGGAAGCCTATAAATTAGAATAATGGGATCAGGATGTGTAAAGGAGTTATTTTTAAGGTCATCAGAGTTCAAGATATTTGATCGACGGAGGTCCATGGAAAGAAAATTCTTTGCTTTGAATCGAAAGAGATGATTTTGTTAAGAAAACCAGTTAAAAAGTGAAATGCACCATTTGGCAGCCTTGAAAGAAGAACCATCAACGCCTTGTAGAAGAAGATCATCCATTCTTCCTCTCTTATATCGTGCTTCTCTTCCCCATCTATCTCCATTGAAGACTGTAAAGCTTTACTCAATCACGAGGAAAAACAGATGTGCGGTTCCAACAACGTTGATCGACACGGTGGCGGTGAAACACCTATAGGGTAACCTCACCGTCGAGATGGCGAGGTAGGGATGTTGGTGAGCGACTAAGGGAAAAATATGGAGACTAGGGCTTGTTTGAATAAGGGATCATAGACATTGGGCGATTTTAGTTCTAAAACATTTTATTAATATTAAATATAAACCATTTTTTAAGACACTACCGACGACCTTACCGTAGCAAAATCTATAACTCCTCATTTTTCGTATTTATTTACCGACGGATTTAATTTCTGTTGGTAATCTTCAAAGATTTATGTATTACTGACGGAAGGCCGTCGCTACATCAATAAAATCAGAAAATTAGTTACCAATGGACATACCCGTCGGTAAAGCGATTGCTAATAATCAACGTAATATTTCTCGCCAAAATATAGCGAAAAATTATTAATTCCATCGGTAAAAATATCATCGTTTATCAAATTTATTGTTTTTTACCTACGCATTATCAATTTGGTTGGTAATCCGTCGGTAATATTTTAATTTTACCTACGGAATATGAGTCCATCGGTATAATCAATTTTTTTTGTAGTGATTATTTATTTTAATGTACATGAAAAGAAAATACAGTTTATTATATTTTGGTGAAAAGAAAATAGAATGTATTGAGTTTTGGTAAGAAAATACATCTTTATTTATTTATTTACAAAAGAAAATACATTGTATTTAATTTCTTATAAATATAGTGTATTTAAATTGTATGAAAATTAATAAATTGTATTAATTCAGGTTCAAAATTAATACATTGTATTTTGTTTTTATAAATTTTAATACATTGTATTGAGTTTTATCAAAGATAATGCACTATAATGAGTTTTATAATAAAGGAAATACAATGTATTATTTTTTGATGGAATTCAATACACTGCATGAGAAATTTATAAAAAATAAAAAAACTATTTATTTTGATGATATGAAAAGAAAATACATTTTATTCAGAAAATACAATATATTGAGTTTTGGAAAAGAAAATACACTATATTTTTTTTACGTAGCAAATGAAATATATTGTATTTATTTACGTACAAATGATAATACAATGTGATTTTAGTTTTTATAAAATTTTTATACATGTGTTTAGTTGTATGAAAGCTAATAAACTGTATTTAGTTCAGGTTTCAAAAATTAATACACTATTGAGTTTTATCAAAAGATAATATACTGTATTAAGTTTTGTGAAAAAATATAGTGTATTATCTTTGTTGAAGAAATTCAAATACACTGCATGGAGAGTTTATAATAAATTGAAAACACGTTTGTATTTGATGTAACATGAAAAGAAAATACAGGTTAATTGTATTTTGTGAAAAGAAAATATAGTGTATTGAGTTTTGGTAAAAGAAAATATATTATATGTTATTTATGTAATAAAAGAAAACACACTATTTTATTTTTTATAAAATTTTAATATAGTGTATTTAGTTTGTATGAAAGCTAATAAACTATATTAGTTCAAGTTCAAAAATTAATACATTGTATTTTTAACTTTATAAAGTTTAATACACTGGTTTGAGTTTTATTCAAAAGATAATACACTATATTGAGTTTGGTGAAAAGAAAACACAGTGCATTTATATTTTGATGGAAATTCAATACACTGTATGAGAGTTTATAAAAATGAAAATACTATTTATTTTAATGTACATGAAAAGAAAAAACAGTTTATTGTGTTTTGTGAAAAGAAAATACAGTGTATTGAGTTTTGGCAAAGAAAAATACACTGTATTTATTTATGTTCAAAAAAAAATACACTATATTTTAGTTTTTATAAAATTTAATACAATTATATTTAGTTTTACGGTGCCAAAATAGCACAAGTTTGCCACATATCCTTATTGTCAAGTCATCAGTTTTAAAATACATGCATAATATGCTATAAAAGCTTAAAGTTGTATAAAATACATGAAATTTGAAATATAGTTGCATTTGCAATGTCTAACATGAGCAAACTACTATAATAGTGGGATGCTTCAATACATGAAATTCAAAAATACAAAAAAAAAAAAAGGAAAAACTGCATAATAAGTTTCGCCTGCCCAAAGGACAAAACCACACATATGAACTCATATATTTTATCATCCGTGCACCTCTTAATCTTTAATGCTAGACTCAAGCTCATAATTTTATATTCAACTCATTTTAATAGAATTCATTCGAAGTTCCTCTTATTTTCCATCTGTCATGAGTTTAAAGTTTAATAAAGGAAATTGAGTTAAAGTTAAAAATGGGCATTCTATATAAAGAGATGGATAAGAACTTTTTCATAATAACCCCAATTAAGAAAATATAGTAGTGCAAAAATTAAGGTTACAACAAACTTGAACAAAAGTTGTATTTTTGCCCTTTAAAGTTTATAAAATCATAAGGTAGATCATTTGCATTGTCTGCCAATTTTAATTCTTGGTTATCCTTAACTATTAACAACCTAGGACGAGATGAATAGAAGCTTCTATGATGTTTAGATGCCGTAGAAGAAACCATTTCCAGATCATAAGACTCTGAGTACAGCTGGTGCATGCCACCCTTTTTAACTTCAATTCTTTAAGCCATATCATTTAAGAGGGCAAAGTAAGATGAAGAAGAGAGATCGCATATTAATTCAAAGAAAGAAAGTAGAAGAGAGATAACTTGTAAATTGAATCAACATCACCAGCACTTGCATCAAGACAACAAACTAGAACAATTTTATTGCTAGCTTTTGGTAGTGAAGCGAAGGTGAGAGAGAGAAAAGAGGGAGAATTGGAGGAGAGAGAAAGAAGCCACTTGAGAGGAGTTGTAAAACAGAAAATAAATATATGAAAAGGGATATTTTTGAAAGTTAAAAGCGTAAAAATATAAAAATGATAGCATGTAAAAATGATTTAGTATTTTTGAAAAGAAGAATTAAAAATGTGTTAAATCACGTAATTTCCTCAAGACTATTAATCAAATGAACATCCAAAGGTTTTTTTTGAATAAGGTCATTGAGGACCTTAGCCAAGGCCCACGTCTGATGTAACACCCTTGTCAGAACAGTATTTTTCGATACGAAATAAAGCAGTAAATGGTAAATTTTTTTTTTCAAACTTCAATCACCGCCAAACAACTTTGATACAATTTAATATTACTATTCAATTTACGAAATTTCGACAGCACAATGACTAGAATTTATTAGCCTCTTGAAAAATTCAAACAGTCCACACAGCCTCTTAAAGACACAACAAATCATATTAGATAGCAATACACATTTTACACAGTCAATCACATATCAATGATAGTCATTTCACATCACTTACTGACACTTATCCATCGACAGACATAACAATATTTATCATTTAACAAAAACTAACTTGAATATAGTTTGGTTCTTTATTTTCACTATCTAAGTATATACATGCCACAAATACTAGCAATAAAATTACAACTAACTTTTCTTAATCTTCGAATTCTGTTTCTCCGTGTACCGAGCTCCTACAATACTTCAGTACCTACACACAGTAAACACTACGTGTTGAGCACTAGATATGCTCAGTGATGATTACTAATCCATAAATTTCCCAATTAAAGCATAATTAAGTATATTATGCAAACATTTATTGCCTTTAATTCTTGTAGTATATTATGCAAGCATAAGAAATTGCCTTTAATTCTTCCAGTACTATTTTTATTTATTAGCAACATTTTGGAAATCTTTTTACATTGATTCTTTACTTTTCAATTTACTTGACAGTATGTTCTTTTATACTTGAATTACAAATGAACATTTATTGCTGCATTCCTTATTTTTACTTCAGCTTTTACTTTTACTTAACTTTATCTTATATTTTTAATCACATCGATATAGTTATCATTCCCTTTAATGAGTTACATTGGTACTCGTGTCTTTAGTTTTCACTATTTATTATGTTATTTAACTTTGACTTTTTTGATTAATTAACGCATTGCAATTACCAATAATTTTAACTTTTAATGCAAAGTGACACAATTATTTGAAACACTTTGCATACCGATATTTATTTTCTTTTCTTTCCACATATAGGTCTTTTTCCGCACTTATTTAAAAATTATTACCTTTCTCATTATAAATGAACAATTACTTTTCTTATGGTCATTTTACTTTGCATATAACTTTTACTTTCAAATTTTCACTACTTAGTCTTATTTTTACATTTAAAATACAACATTGTCATTTTTGAATTTTTAATTACAGACTTAGTACAAATTTTTAACTTAACTTTTTTTTATTTTCAAAATAATAATTGGTACACAAAATACTATTTATTTCTCATAGGTCTTTTCATATAACTTTCCATTTTAATTTATTTTCTTTACAGTGATTTATTTTTATGATCTATATAACATTACTTATCATTTCATTCTTATAAAATACTTTCTTTTCATTTTTTCTCTTTTTTATTTATAACATTTGGGAACAATTTCAGTTTTATCCTAAAGTTTTCATTCTTTTCAGTCAAGTAATTTTTCATTTATAACATTTACATTCAATTTACTTCTACAATTTAGATTTGTTCATTTCAATAGGCCCCTCGTGCAATATGACAGGACTCTCAAAAGGATATGCGGGACATGGACCCCACAGGATCACAATAGAATGAGAAATGACCCCAAAGGATCATTCCTCATAAAACATATGATAGTACGTATGATAGATACTATGGAGATCAGAGATCCTACCCATAGCAAAGCAAGTCGCCATGACTTGCACAGCGGTATAAGGTGTCCCTATGGCTAGCAAATTATATTCTGAATAAGAATATAACTACTTGACTATTGCTAAGGGCAAAAACAATCAATTATTTTCAAAATAGTTTTCCGTTTCAGACAGTTGCAAATTCTTTTCTCTAAATCGATACAAGTTATCATTCAATCTTTTAAGAACTTTGATTGTTTAGATCTTTTACTTTCAGTCACTCTATTATAAATTTTTCTTTTCCTTTTCAATCATTTTTTTGAATTATTCTACAATAATTCACCAAAAACATTTTTCACCGAAAACTTTTTACTTTCATAATTACTTTTTCAGATGAGTACATTTTGACATTCATTTTTTTTAGTACTTTTATACATATATGATTATTATATATTATCTTTACAGAATCTTTTCAATTCGCTACTTAGTCAAATATTTTCTCAGTACTTTTTACATACTTGTGAATTATATAATTATAATTCACCCTTTTTCTTAGTACTTATTGCATTATTTCTTAATAATTCGATATTTTTCTTTTCACATTTATTTTATCAGCTTGAATTTGACAATTGTTCAGAATTTAAAATACTTTTATATGGAATGTGAATTATTTATAATAATTCACCATTTTTATTTGAATTATGAATTATTTGGTAATAATTCAATGCAGTTAATTTATTCGTTGTACTTTTTATTTTCTGAAAATTTATCATCTAATCTCCTCATTTTCTTTATTCGAAGTGTAATTTAAATAACATTAAATTACCAACTTTTAATTATTTATTGGATTATTTCTCAATAATTCAATATTTCAATTAAATATATTCCATATTTATTTTCTAAATTAATCCATACATCACATAAATTTCATAAAAAATTATATGAACATTGCTCTTCAATGATTGTCATCTTTGCTTATTTTATGATAATTTTTTTTACATAATTCATCATATACGGTATATACATACACTTAACAATTCTCTAAATTTTCATAAATTTCATTGAAATTTATGGACAATTTCTTTTATGCTTATTATCATTATATAACATAATCAACAAAAATTATATATTTTATCAATTACATTATTCAATAAATATTCCAAAATCGTCATATACATTTCTATAAATTCCATAACAATTTATGGATATATATATTATTTCATCTTCTATCAAATTAGGACTTAATTTCATTAATTTACAACACAATAATTCATTTCTTTAAAAGGGAATTTTTGATTCATAAAGGAAATTTCTTAATAAATTTCCTTAACTCAATTTATATACTATATTAGGCTAATTAAAATTTAATTGAAAAATCATAACATTAATTTCAATTTTAATCAATAATTCAATATTTTTCCTTAATAAATTTAAAGGAAAATTCAACAAATTGAGAGGGAATTAAAAGATTTCGTAGTCACATATCTTAAGGGTCAATTATGCTTAAATTTGTTTAATAATTTGCTCGCCAAATCGATCGCCGGAGGCTCGCTGGTGACTATCCGACACTGTCATCTCGTAGATTAGGACCTCTTGACTTCATTTTCGGTGAGCACATGCCCAACCGCCAGCTGGTTTGGTCGAAATCGAAATCGAAAAGTTTTGCCTCCTCCACGGCTGATCTATCCATCGCCGATGAACAAGAAGTGGTGGGTATCAGAAGACTCACCTTATCACCGAGAGTTGATCGATGGTGGTGGTGTCCCCGTCCGCCGCCTGCTTCCTCTTGTCTTTTTTTTTTCTTTCTTTCTTCCTTGCCTTACGTTGCCTATTTCTTTCTTTCTTTCTTTAGATCTGTTTTATCTTTTATCTTTTTTTCTTTTACCACATTTTTGTGGTCATTTATGGCCAAAGTCTGCTGTCCTTTTTCTTTTTTATTTCAACTCATCATCTTTTTTTTTTCCTTTCTTTACTCCTTTTCTCCCTTTTCTTTTTACACATATGGCCATCAATGTTGAGTCCTAAATTTCAAGGTCCCCTACCTTTTGTTTTTTACACACACACACACATATAACTTTTGGACAATTAAATTATCCAAAATAATTTTCACTTGCCCTCATAAATTTTTTTTCTTTGAAAGCTCTATAATTTTTATCACATAAAAAATAGGTGGGATGCAAATTTTTGATTCCATCGGAGTTCATTATTGGTCCAATTTAAATTTATTAGTTCGATTCGCCAATTGCCAGTATCACCGAAAAATTCAATTCCTATCTTTAAAATATTCTAGACAAAATTTAAGGTAGTACTGCAAAATTTGGTAATATTCGGAGTTCATTTACTATTTTTAAAAATTACACAAAATTAAATCACATTCCCTACCAGGAAAATTGATTCGCTACTTTTTTTTATATTTTTGATTTTTGGAGGTCTATTTGACCTCAATTTTACTTCAAATTTCAATCTCAAACTCATTATGACCAATACTTTCCGATGGTCCAATAAAATATTTTTGACTTCCAGATAAACTTTTCGGCCCGAAAAATACTATTCACTATCGGAAAATACTGTACAAGGCTAACTCGGTGTTGAGGCCATTACATTTCTCCCTTACTAAAAGAAATTTCATTCTCGAAATTTACTTATACCGAAGGGTAGAGGATACTATACAATTATCTTATCGAAACTTCTTTTTCATTCAATGGTTTCGAAGTATCTTTGCTAATGAAACCCACGTATTTTTAAGCTTACCAATCTCAATATAAAAAATGTTTATCACTCTCTTTCCACAGGTCATATAACCCTATGTACAGATTTCTTTCATATTTCAAATCAAATTAATTAAACCTTACTTATTTCTTTCCACTTAATTAAGTCCAACATAAGAAACTCATCATTTCCTTTCTGACAATACCTCAATAAGAGTTAGATTCCTATTGAACTTGATATTCTTGTCACATACAGACTCTACTAAGAGCAAGTACTTTTCACAATTATTCCACATTCACATACATTTCATCACAACCATTCTTTTAATATATGAATTGTCCACTCCGATTGATCATCAGTACAAGGATGGATCACCATATTAATGTTGAGATTATCACTAATCTCTTATATAACATATTTTCTCTTTAAAGCACAAACAATCCGATAATAGAATCTCTGATCATATTATCCCATTCCTACTCCAATATCATTATAAGTCAAGACAAATTCCCGAAGGAATCTAATGCTAAGCTTTCATTTGCTGACACATCAAACATTCACTTCAATATCAGTCACATTACACTTTTTAGCCTAACTTTCAATACTAAACTTGTAATCCCGGTACATCTTATGATTTTTAGGATGCAAAGTATTACTGTCTCAATGGGATTCAGTAAGAATCTTTTAATTTATTCACAATGACTATCGATCAAACATTCTCTTTTTGAACCATTATTCTCACCCGATGCATAACATCAGTTTCACTTATAATTCAACTAAGAATAACCTATCTGGAACCAAACTTAAATTGACATGCACAGCTCGAAGAATCGAAAACATTATCATTAATCATTTTTACTCCTTATTCAGTCATACATATTCATTTAAGTACATTCACCTTATCAAATATGGATTTCTTTGCTGAAGGTTTCAGCCACTTTGTTAACCTTTATATAGTACCTGGCTAAATCCAGGAATTTCACATTTAACCAAATGTTACATTCACTAAACTGAGTAGATTGTTTCTTTTCTTTCAATACTTGCAGAACAATTCTCAAATACTTATCATATTCTTTTTGTATCTTAGAACATACCAGATGGTGATTACTCAAATCCACTAAAATGGATCTAAGTAAAGGTGAAAAATTCTTTCCTATCAATTCACAAAGGTGGTCGGTGCGTTAGCAAGTCTAACTAACACGACCAATAACTTATAAAGGCTACATCAGATACAAAAAATAATTTTTAGTACACTTTATCATCTCATTCTTAGGTCATCCCTATGCTCATCATATCCTTTGTCAGTTTCATCCTATCAAGTGGGGCATATGCATACAGTATGATGCATATTAGATGCTATTAAACAATGTGAAATGCTATGCAATGCATGTATGATTTCATGTATGTAGTAGAATACTGTCATGTATTCTCATATGATGCAAATGTTATAGCACATCCCAATACTATGCAATGTGCAATCAAATCCCAACATCTGTAAAGGAATCACTGATAGGTATATAGAGCATCTTAAACAACCTTAACTTTTTATCAATTTGCTCAATGACATTTTTAAATCATGACAATCCAGTCAAGGTATCTCTATGTCCTATACCATTTATCTGAACCCAATATACAATTCCTTTTTAACTTTCTGGCATACTCTTTATTTTGTCCTTCTTTGGACTGTTTCTCATCCACATAGACACTTAAACTCTCACATTTACATTTAGTTTCAGTCAACACTTTATTTTCCTACTCTGACATCCATGAGATCTCAAATAACAATACTTTCATTCTCACTCTCTATCATTTTTACTGCATAGAATCACTCACTTTACATCTGGCAGTCTCAGTCAAATGTCAACTTTCCACTTTTCAAACAAAGAGGGGACCAAGTACAAGTCAAATTTCTAACACTTATCTCCTATATTTGGCATGAATATCCAGACAAACCTATCACTTAACCTTATCCCACTCTGATCTTAGAACCGCTTAAACTTTTGCTCTGATACCACTAAATATAACACTCTTATCAGAACAGTATTTTCCGATACGAAATAAAGCAGTAAATGGTAAATTTTTTTTCAAACTTCAATCATTGCCAAACAACTTTGATACAATTTAATATTACTATTCAATTTACGAAATTTCGACAAAACAACGGTTAGAACTTACTAGCCTCCTGAAAAATTCAAACAATCCATACAGCCTCTCAGAGGCACAACAAATCATATCAGATAGCAATATACATTTTACACAGTCAATCACATATCAATGATAGTCATTTCACATCACTTACTAACACTTAACAATCGACAGACATAACAATATTTATCATTTAACAAAAACTAACTTGAATACAGTTCGGTTCTTTATTTTCACTATTTAAGTATATACATGCCACAAATAATAGCAATAAAATTACAACTAACTTTTCTTCATCTTCGAATTCTGCTTTTTCGTTTACCAAGCTCCCACAATACTTCGGTACCTGCACGCAGTAAACACTGCGTGCTGAGCACTAGATATGCTCAGTGACGACTGCTAATCCATAAATTTCCCAATTAAAGCATAATTACGTATATTATGCAAACATTTATTGCCTTTAATTCTTGCAGTATATTATGCAAGCATAAGAAATTGCCTTTAATTCTTGCAGTACTATTTTCATTGATTAGCAACATTTTGAAAATTTTTTTACATTGATTCTTTACTTTTCAATTTACTTGACAGTACATTCTTTTATACTTGAATTACAAATGAACATTTATCGCTGCATTCCTTATTTTTACTTCAGCTTTTACTTTTACTTAACTTTATCTTATATTTTTAATCATATCGATACAGTTATCATTCCCTTTAACAAGTTACATTGGTACTCGTGTCTTTAGTTTTCGTTATTTATTCTGTTATTTAAATTTGACTTTTTTGATTAATTAACGCATTGCAATTACCAAGACTTTTAACTTTTAATGCAAAGTGATACAGTTATTTGAAATGCTTTGCATACCGATATTTATTTCCTTTTCTTTCCACATATAGGTCTTTTTATGCACTTATTTAAAAATTATTACCTTTCTCATTATTAACTGAACAATTACTTTTCTTATGGTCATTTTACTTTGTATATAACTTTTACTTTCAAAATTTCACTACTTAGTCTTATTTTTACATTTAAAATACTACATTGTCATTTTTGAATTTTTAATTACAGACTTAGTACAAATTTTTAACTTAACTTTTTTTTATTCTCAAAATAATAATTGGTACACAACATACCATTTATTTCTCATGGGTCTTTTCATATAACTTTCCATTTTAATTTATTTTCTTTACAGAGATTTATTTTTATGAGCTATATAACATTACTTATCATTTCATTCTTATAAAACACTTTCTTTTCATTTTTGCTCTTTTTTTTATTTATAACATTTGGGAACAATTTCAGTTTTATCCCAAAGCTTTTATTCTTTTCAGTCAAGTTATTTTTCATTTATAACATTTACATTCAATTTACTTCTACAATTCAGATTTGTTCATTTCAATAGGCCCCTCGTGCAATATGACAGGACTCTCAAAAGGATATGAGGGACATGGACCCCACAGGGTCACAACAGAATGAGAAATGATCCCAAAGGATCATTCCTCATAAAATATTTGACAGTACGTATGATAGATACTATGGAGATCGGAGATCCTACCTATAGCAAAGCAAGTCGTCATGTCTTGCACCGCGGTATAAGGTATCCCTATGGCTAGCCAATTATATTATGAATAAGAATATCACTACCTGATTATTGCTAAGGGCAAAAACAATCAATTATTTTCAAAATACTTTTTTGTTTCAGACAGTTGCAAATTCTTTTCTCTAAATCGATACAAGTTATCAATCAATCTTTTCAGAACTTTGATTGTTTAGATCTTTTACTTTCAATCACTCTATTATAAATTTTTCTTTTCCTTTTCAATCATTTTTGTTTTGAATTATTCTACATTAATTCACCATAAGCATTTTTCATTGAAAACTTTTCAGACTTTTTACTTTCATAATTACTTTTTTAGATTAGTACATTTTGACATTCATTTTTTTCAGTACTTTTATATAGATACGATTATTATATATTATCTTTGTAGAATCTTTTCAATTCGCTACTTAGTCAAATATTTTCTCAGTACTTTTTACATACTTGTGAATTATATCATTATAATTCACCCCTTTTCTTAGTACTTATTGAATTATTTCTTAATAATTCAATATTTTTCTTTTTACATTTATTTTATCAGCCTGAATTTGACAATTGTTCGAAATTTGAAATTCTTTTATATGGAATGTGAATTATTTATAATAATTCACCATTTTTATATGAATTATGAATTATTTGGTAATAATTCAATGCGGTTAATTTATTCTTTGTACTTTTTATTTTCTAAAAATTTATCATCTAATCTCCTCATTTTCTTTATACGAAGTGTAATTTAAATAGTATTAAATTACCAACTTTTAATTGTTTATTGGATTATTTCTCAATAATTCAATATTTCAATTAAATATATTCCATATTTATTTTCTAAATTAATCCTTACATCACATAAATTTCATAAAAATTTATGTGAATATTGCTCTTCAATGATTGTCATCTTTGCTTATTTTATGATTAATTCTTTTTACATAATTCATCATATACGGTATATATATATACACTTAATAATTCTCTAAATTTTCATAAATTTCATTAAAAAAATGGGAATTTTTTTTATGCTTATTATCATTATATAACATAATCAATAAAAATTATATATTTTATTAATTTCATTATTCAATAAATATTCCAAAAGTAATCATATAAATTTCTATAAATTCCATAACAATTTATGGATATATATATATTATTGAATCTTCTATAAAATTAGGACTTAATTTCATTAATTTACAACATAAAAATTTATTTCTTTAAAAAGGGGATTTTTGATTCATAAAGAAAATTTCTTAATAAATTTTCTTAACTCAATTTATACACTATATTAGGGTTAATTAAAATTTAATTGAATAATCATAACATTAATTTCAATTTTAATCAATAATTTAATATTTTTCCTTAATAAATTTAAAGGAAAATTCAACAAATTAAGAGGAAATTAAAAGATTTCGTAGTCACATACCTTAAGGGTTAATTTTACTTAAATTTATTTAATAATTTGCTCGCCGGATTGATCGCCAGAGGTTCGCCGGTGACGATCTGGCACTGCCATCTCGTATAACAGGACTTCTTGACTTCATTTTCGGTGATCAAACGCCCAACCACCTGCTTGTTTGGTTGGAATCGAAGCCGAAAAGTTTTGCCTCCTCCACGACCGATCTACCCATCGCCAGTGAACGAGGAGAGTGGTGGGTACCAGAAGACTCACCTCGTCGCCGGGAGTTGATCGATGGTGGTGGTGTCCTTGTCTGCCACCTGCTTGCTCTTCTCTTTTTTTTTTTCTTTCTTCCTTGCCTTGCGTCGCCTGCTTCTTTCTTTTTTTTCTTTTCTTTCTTTCTTTAGATCTGTTTTATCTTTTTTCTTTCTTTCTTTCTTTTACCACATTTTTATGGCCATTTGTGGCCAAATTTGGCTATCCTCTTTCTTTCTTTTTTTCAACTCATCATCTTTTTTTTCCCTTTCTTTACTCATTTTCACCGTTTTCTTTTTACACATTTGGCCATCAATGATGAGTGCCAAATTTCAAGGCCCCCCACCTTTTTTTTTGTTTTTTTTACACACACACACACACACACACACACACACACACATATATATATATATATATAACTTTTGGATAATTAAATTATCCAAAATAATTTTCACTTGCCCTCATAAATTTTTTTTTTCTTTGAAAGCTCTATAATTTTTATCACATAAAAAATAGGTGGGATGCAAATTTTCGATTCAATCGGAGTTCATTATCGGTCCGATTTAAATTTATTAGTTTGATTCGCCAACTACCGGTATCATCAAAAAATTTAATTCTTATTGTCAAAATATTCTAGACGAAATTTATGGTAGTACTGCAAAATTTGACAATATTCGGAGTTCATTTACTATTTTTAAAAATTACACAAAATTAAATCACATTTCCTATTAGGAAAATTGAATCGCTACTTTTTTCGTATTTTTTTATTTTTGGAGGTCTATTTGACCTCAGTTTCACTTCAAATTTCAACCTCGGACTCATCATTACCAATACTTTCTGATGGTTCAATAAAATATTTTTGACTTTCGGATATACTTTTCGGCCCAAAAAATACTATTCACTATCGGAAAATACTGTATACGGCTAATCCGGTATTGAGGCCATTATATCTGACCCCAAATCTTCCAAAACTATCACTTCTCCAATCATCAAATGCCGAGTATTCCACAACATTTGAGATTTTGGCCAAAACAATTTCAAGTAATTTATACAGAAATGCCATAAAAAAAGTTCATATTTGCACTCCTGCATCTTCCAACTTTCTTAAATATCATTTTTATTTTTTTTCATAATTGCCATTTTTTAAATTTTCTCTTTAAAAAATGCATCACATTCCAATTTAAAAGTATAACTATTTTGAAGTATATTTGATTTCTTTTAATATTTTTTGATTATTCAATTTCTCTTTAGATCATCTTCTACAATATTACAATGCTATCATCCCCATTCATTTCTTAAACTTATAAATTGCAAATTGTAAATTGAAAATCCCAGTCCATCTGTGAATTTACATTAGTTCCACATTCTATTTCTTTTCCAATCCATTTTTTATCATTGATTTCTAACAATTACAAACATGCAAAATTTCTTACAATTGATTTCTAATTGATATTTGATGTTGTTAATAATTATTATTACTATAGCTATATTTTTTTTGAGTTTTTTTAGATTTCTAATCTTCATCTAAAACTTATTGCGCACCACTTGTTTGATAGAATGTTTGTGTGAAACTAGATGTGTACATACTACTTTAATACATTGTTTACATAAGGTGTACATGTATACACTTGTGTAAAGTGTATATAGTGTATACAATGTATGTCCTTTTTGTGTATACACTATAAACACTTTACAAAAAGTGAATACGGTGTATACACAATATTTATACATTAGATACCCTTTTGTGTATACACTGTATACCTTTTTTTGTTAAGTGTATACATTGTATATACCCTTCTATGTGTACATCATATACACTTTGTACACTGTACCTTTTGTGTATACACTGTATACACTATAAATTATTTTGTTAATAGTATACTGAATCATTTATCATTCACATACTGGAAATGATGTTTTTTTATTAAAACAATCGATGGATGACATAGTAATATTAGTTCAACATTAAGGAAATTGGAATGTTAATCAACTTGCAACTTTCAAAAACTGTTGGAAATAATATCAAAACAAATGAAGATTATTATAGAAGATAATATCCTTGACATGCATAAAGTATAAAGTTAAACATGAATATCAACCATTAAAAGTTGATGATAATATATCCCTTCTCTTTTACTTGGAGCTAAAGAAGAAAGAACAAGATTTTACCAATATCCTTTTTGCATTACAATGGTATACAATACTAAATTAGATAAGATGAAAACTCATTTTTTTTTAACTTTTGAATTCCATGAAAATGAAACTACATTATCTTGTTGTATTTTTTTTTATCTCTAAATATTTTTATTTCTATTTTAGGTGATTGCTCAAATACAATGACAAATGAAATATTAGTTTTGAAAATGAAGCAGTAGTAATTGACAATGAAGAAGGTGCATCCAATACTTTAATTGATCAACATCTACTATTATATGATACTACTATAAGTATGATGGAATATTCGAGCCTTTGGAGCAAAAACATAGTTCATCAAATAAATAGTGACAACAAAGATATTCAACAATGCACTGAAGAAAGTGAATTTGGAATCATAAGTAATAAAATGCAACTAGATATTAGAGTGGGACATATTTACGAAGACAAAGAAACTTTTAGAAAATCTCTGAGTTTTTTTTTTCAACCAAGAATGATTTCTAATTTAAGGTGAAAAAATCATATTCTAAAAGGTACTTTATTGGTTTCTTAGATAATAGTTGTAGTTTGTAATTAAAAGCATCAAAGTAAAGGCAGACAAGTGTGTTTAAATCAAAAAATTTATATCTGATCACAACTGCAATAAGTCAACCTTTACGGATGATATTATCCAAAAAAAGTATATGAATTTCAAAACCATATATATTCTAGCAGATATAATACAGCAAAATGAATATGGAATCAAATAAAATTATTTAAAAGCTTGGAGATTAAAGGCAACGAGTTTCAAATGCATCAAAGGTAAACTAGTTGATTTCTATGCACTTTTCCTTAAATGCTTATACATGATAAAAACTAAAAATGAAGGTTCTATTATAGAGCTAGAAACTCTAGAAGATAAGTCATTTCTTTATTTTTTTCATAGCTCTATTTGCATCTATACAAGGCTGTGAACACTATAAGCCATTGATAGTTGTTGATGATAATTTTTTAAAATCAACATATAGGGTCAAGATGATCACAACATCAACATAGAATGCAATTGGTAAAATATTTTCATTAGCTTTCTCTGTTGTTGATTCAAAAATTGATGCATATTAAGAATGATTTTTAATAAAATTTAGACAAATATATGTAGTAAGACCTAGGATGTGCATCATATCAGATAAGCCTGAGAGATTGAAAATCCTGTGAAAAAAGTACATCAAGAATTTATTCATTTCATATATGTCTACCATTTCTTGAACAACTTGAAAATAAAATTAAAAAAAATCCATAAAAAATTAAGAAACTCTTATTTGGGGTTGTTGCATCATATATAGAAAAAGATTTTGAATATAATATGTTTGACCTGGACAAGGTTGATCCACATATTATACTATATCTAAAAAAATTGGGTATGAAAAATGGTTCAGATTATACTATATGAGCAATAGATTTTCAATCATGACATCAAACATAATTGAGCTTATGAATGCAACAAACAAAGCATCTAGAGATTTGCCAATTATAGCATATTACTTGAGTACTTATGTACTTTAATTAAAAAATAGAGTTGCACAAATAGAGATATAACATTAGCAAACTTCACTAACCTACTTAAAAATCATGAAGATAAGTTGAAAAAGGACTACATATTTTCATTAAAAATAAAGGTATGATCCTTAAACCTAATATTTATACAAATGCTATTCCTTGTGCACCAAATTTTCTAATTTATATATCCAATTTTAATTTCTTTAATCATGTACATGCAACAGGTTCCAAATGGATGAAATGCCATATCCACTTGAATTAGCTAATAGGAACTTGAATCTTTATGCATATTGCTCATTATACTATACCAAAGATACAATGTTAGCAATGTATGAAGAAATTGTTATTCCAATTATTGATCAAGACATATGGAACATACCTATAAACATTCAAGATGAAATTATCTTACCACAAAATGGCAGAGTAAAGTTTGGAAGACCAAAGGAGACAAGAATCAAAGCAATATAGGAAAATAAAAATAAAATAAAGTATAGAAAACGTGAAAAATATGGACATAATTGAAAAACATATAAACATATTCCAAAAAAGAAGTAATATAGATATTTTCATTTTGATGTTTTATGTAAATTTACAATGATTTTAAAAAATAATGTAAATTCACTATTTAAAATTGTATAAATTTCTAAAGTTCATTATTATGTATGCATATATACCTTATAAATTTCACATAAAAATATTTTTTAGGTTATTTATATGTTTATACACTTGTACACAAGATAGAAACATCTACGAGAAATGAGATTTTTGAGATAAAGAAAATAGGAAAAGTTGTATTTTTTATATATCAAAATTTGTAAAATTAAAAAGGGCATTTTTGAGATGTGAAAATGCATAAATGAAAAATTAAAATTAAAATAAAAATAAACCACATTGAATTTTTAAAAACAAAATAAAAAAAGAGGGAAAATAGTGTAATTTTTCAAAATTCAAACAAATTAATACCTACAAATTTCTTAGTTTCCATTGACAGATAATCATATAATCATCTTAGAGATTAATTCCAAATTCATGGTATTTTTCTTGGAGATTAATTCTAAGTTCGTGGTATTTTTCTCTTTTTTTATGGGGTTTATAAGATCGTCAAGACTTTCCAACTGAATAAACTATATATATATATATATATATATATATATATTATAAACACTACAAAAAATTTGATTTTGTCAATAGAATTTGGCTTTTTATCGATGGAAAATGCACTTATTAACAGATTTTCGATGGAACCATCGGTAAAATACGTGTTGGTAATAACTTGCTTATAGATTTTTTTGTTGGTAAAAGTTACTGAAGGATTTTACCTACGAAAATATAAAAAAATCCGTCGATAATTTTGTAACAAAATTGATTGGTATTTTGTCGGTAATATTAATTCTTTTCCTTTTTTTTTTTAAAAAAAAAGGCATCATGTGTTTTTACTCATTTTTTTTGTGAACTTTCTGAAAGTCATATATTTCTTGTTTAATGGATTGCATGCTAGAGAAAAGATGAAAACAAAGAATGTTTACAAAAATGAAATTGTTAATTTCTAAAGTGTTTATAACGAATAGAATAAAAGAATTGATTCTAGAATGAATCATTTTAATAATAGAAACAAGAGGGCATGAAGAACTATTAAATAAATTAGAAAATGAAATAATGATTATAAAAGGAATTGAATTATTATCTATTGTAGATGGATATGCATGAATAGAACATTTAAAATATTTAATAAATCAAAATAAAAAAATGGATAAATGATCTATTAAATTTCAAAAAAGGAATACCATTACGGTAAAAGTTAATATAATTTTAAGATCCAAAAATAATACAATCAATTCTTTTATTCTATCCATTATAAACACTTTAGAAATTCAACAATTTCATTTTTATAAACATTCTTTCTTTTTCCTTTTCTTTAGCGTGCAATCTTTCCAAGAAATAGAACCAAAAACTAGTACTATGCTTCCATTATTTTGCATGGACGATATAATATTAAATGATCCAGTAGATGCTCTTCTAGGAGTAGTATCAGGAAATCTAGTTTATAAGAAATTAAAATTTATATTAATCCCAGACTTTTCGGTCATTCTACAAGATAAAAATATAGATAAAGCATTAAATTCATATCATAAGTTACATAGGATAGAAATGGCAAGTGGATCTAAGGTATTCTCTATAACATATAAGACAATATTAACTTCCAAAAATAATACTGGTGTCAGAGCCTAGAAGCATTTACTGCTTGAAATAATGAGTGAAAATCTAATAATAAATGATTTAGAAATAAATTAGGAATTTAGTTTTAATAGCGAAGTTATTGGAATTTTATATGAAATGTATTTAGAAGAAATGGAAATATTATCATATTTAGAATATGAAATTTATTATATGAATATTTAAGATAAATAAATATATAATGTTAAGTTTAGTTTTAAGAGAAACTTTCAATATAATATTTAAGGCATGCTCAGAAATGATAGGAAAAATAGAATATTATAGGGATAAAATGAGAGATATGAAAAAAGAATGTATGTTTATAGAGCTTAACAATATGAAAGAAGAATATAAGATACCTAGATTCCAAGAAATAAAAATAGAATTAATAACAATAAAAGAAGAATTAGAAAAAGATATAAAAAAATTACAAAGAAAATAAATAAAGCCAGTCTAAAATTAAAAGAAGAATAATTAAAGAAAAAATAGCCAAAGAAATAAAAGAAAGAAGACAATATAAATAAAAAAGCTATAAAACTATTAGAAGATACTCTTAAATATAGTAAAGAAGAACTACAAAAATTATTATATATTAAAGTTAATTTAGAATAATTTAAAAATGAATATAATAGAAAAATTTGGAAAATATTTAATTTTATTAAATTTAAGTAGTATAGAAGATATTGAATATATAATAGAAGAAATGAATGATAAATAAGAGCTCTATATAATAATGAATTGATTGACGAAACTCCACAAACCTTGAGGGAAAATGCAAAGAAAAGCAAATTTAATGAAAAATATTAAATTTACAGTAATTAGAATAAAAGATAGATTTGAAGACTAAAAATAAAAAGAAAGGAAAAATTTTAGGTACCAAAAGGTAATTATCTAGTATTAAAAGAGGAAGTTTTCAAGACAAGGGTTATTTTGCCCTAAAAATTAAACTTCAAGTATAAAATTGCACCCAAAGCCTTTTTTTTTGTGAAGTTTTATATTTCCTGTTTGTAGAAATAAACATGATAAATTCAATAGAAAAAGTCTATATTATATGTTAAAAGATATATATTAATTAACAAGTTCAACATCCAAAATTAATATATACATCTTAACTCCTGTACAAGCAATTCCAATACCAATATTATGCATAATATTTTATAGTAGTGTATAAAAAGTTATTTAAAATTTTATTTGTATAAGTATTGCACAAATTACAATACCAAAAATAAAAGATCTATAAACATGCGATAAAACAATTCATTACGTATAGTTCATAACCACTAAGGTGTACCGTGGCTTTTATCTCTTTAAGCCATTTCTTCTATCTCTTTACACTTTCTCTTTAAGCCATAATGAAACCTCATTCCTCCATCCATGGACCCAAATTCATGTCACAAGAAAAACATAATTTCAATCAGTACCAATTAAAACTAGCTTATACTTATTTTTAATTTTAGGCACCTAAGGACACAAAAATATCATTTCAATTGAGCTAGGAAAGTAAATGAAGAGAGAACACATTAACATTAATGAATAAGAAAATGGAATTACAATATAGTGCATTAACAAAAGTTCCTAAATAACAAAAAACCAGGCAAGTCCAAAACTATATTAAAACCTAGGCACATAACCTGTAAAACATAAAAATATAGTGCAAACCTCACATGGCCTTAGTGACTAATCAACTACCTTTTTTGTGTCATTGTATGTCTTAAACTCAGCCAGATACCCAAAATAATCACCTTTCTTACACCAAATTAGAGACCCAATAATAAAATGCAACTCTCAATTAAAACAATTTGATAGATAAATAAGAAAATTCAAGTCAAATTAAATCTAACCTTCACATCTTAGTAGAAAACAATAGACTTCCCAGCATCACAATTAATATAAACACAAAACTTTAAGAAAAATACAACCCAACCCTTTAAAAAATAAGCTGCTAATTATTTCATAAAATTCCATCATACATTTTTTGCAATTTTAATTTAAAAACTCACCTGCAGGGCCTTCAGTAGCTCCATTACATGAAATCAATATTAAAAGAGAAAATACTACAAACTAAAACATTAATCATTAATAAACATTGATTTAATGCTAAAGAAATAATAAAATTCTACATGTTCCATGTCAATGCATATAAAATGATCAATTTGGTAGCAAGCATTCAAAGTTTAACAAAATGAAATTGCATGTTTAGTCTTAATATTGCTACTCTTTGAAAAATGTAACTCAAATGAGCATAACTCCAATCATATTTGCATTTAAACATGGAAGTTTCTATTTAGAAATTGCTACAAACTCTGAACTTCCTGTAGAATACATTAACACAAAATATACCAAATACTTATCTAGTTTAGATTTAAAATTCAAATAAATGAAAACTAGATTTATGAATGCACAACCATACAAACATTTAGCTCAGACAAGAAACTCGAAACTATAACAACCAATCCATTTCATTTCCTGTAACTTGGAAATTATAACATCTTATTAGGTAAAACAGAAAAAATCTCACCTAAGTTTTCAAGTATATACATATACTAATCAAAACGACCATTTTTGATAATTAACATCATTGCCTAATTAAGATTAATGTATTAGTACTACTTGATTAATTCTTTTTCATTTAATTAATCTACTTAAAGTGGTCGACTAATAGCATACTATTTTAGAAATATAATAAAAATAGTAAAGGAAGGGTTCTAGATTCCAAAATAGATTTGAAAGTGGGTGAAATGTAGTATTTAACTACAAATACAATACATAACACATACCTATAAGAATAAATAGCACAATCCATTCAAAACACACAGTAAACCTTGAGGAAATATATTAGAAAGAAGAAAACAATATAAAATTGAAATTGATAAGTGAATAGTTGCTAGCAACCTAAATTAAATCCATCTCTACTAAAAGAGTATATATATAAACAACAATCAAAATACAAAAAAAAAGGAATGTAAATGCATCATGGTTTGTTCCAAAATCTAAAACCCCAGAATTTCCTCTGTATCATTTGCCAACAACAACTATTTTAATCCAAGATGCTTATATAACCTACTCTTTCATTACCCTTATCTCAAAACACTCAATGCATACAATAAAGAGGAGTAAAATAAAGAATATCCAACCTAAAGGATACAAAATAGCCCAAAATAAGAGGTTTTCTTGAAAATCGTAGACAAATAGAATCCCATAGTATAGAAAATAACCCAAAAAAGAAAAAAAATAGGTGAGATATCTAAATGAGATAATAAAACAAACCACAAACTAAAACCAAACAAACAAGAAATCAAAAATTCATAAAGAAAAAGAATTATAAGACCCATCGCAGTCCCAAAATACAATCTATAAACATTGAATATTTGCAATTTGAGTCCTATATGGTGAAATACCCAACTAAAAAATCCTTAGGTTTCTATCAAATTGAGAAGGGAAATGAAATTAAAGGTGAAATGAGATAAAAAAAATGTTAGAATTTGGTGGTTTAGATGAAACATCAATTGATGACAAGGAAGACCATCAAGGGCCAAGCATCTGCCGAGTTCATAGCTAGCCAGCCATTAAAGAGATTAGATTAAGTATGAGTTCCTTGATGAAAATTTCACATCCATAATGGTATAAGGCTGGCAGATGTATTTTAATGGTGTCTTCAACAACAAGAGAGCTAGAGTTATTCTTATCATACTGGATGGTGAAAAGCTCTTTTAAGCCATGATATTAGCTTATAAAGTGACCAATAATGGCGTTGAACATAAAGTGCACATTTACAGTTTGGAGGCACTGATAGCCTTCGAGCCAAAGACCATAGAGGTATTTAGGGATTCATCATGGGTGATCCATCAAGCAATAAGTGAATGGTTCATCAAAGAGGAGCAGCTAGTGCCATATGTTGAATACCTGAAAAGTTTGAACGGTTGGTTTATAGGGTGCATATTTAGGCGTGTACCCCAATATAAGAATCAGTTGGTAAATGCTCTGGTGACCTTAGTTCTATGAAATTAAGAATTACTTAGTTCTTGGGGCAACCAATAAAAATCCTTAGTTCTATGAAATTAAGAATTACTTAGAAATGTTAGAATTCCTTAAAAAATCCAGATAAAAACCAAAGGATATATGGAAATTGTCAACTTAATTCATTAGTGTCGATGGGGTTTTGTAAAAAAGACAATTTGATGGTATTTAATTGAGATGCTTAACTAAAAATAAAGCTAAAAAGAAAATGGAAGAAACCATTCAGGGACCTGTATAGCCTACATGAATGGTTTGAAATTTGAAATAAAATTATTTATTGAGGATTCTTCTTGTTAACTATGAACACTAACTATTTGAGATATGTGAAGCTATGCCATCAATGCTAGCAATACGCGAATATGAGCCATCCGCCTATTTTAGAACAATGTAACCTGTCATCTCCATGGCCCTTCTCTACTTATGGAATAGATGACATCAGGGAAATACATTCGAGTACTTCGAATAGGAATATATACATAGTGTAACTACTTTATGAAGTAGGCAGAAACTAAATCCTTCAAAAATCTAAGCATACAAGAAATGGCATAATTTTTTATTAAACAAAAGTTGATTTGTAGGTATAGGGTGCCTCATCATATGGTATCCGACAATGGGGTATACTCAAGAAGTATAGGATCCAGCATCAAAGATCTTCTTCTTATCATCTACAAGCAAATAGGGGTTGAGACAGCAAATATCTTGTCTAAGATTATACAAACTTATAAGGATTGGACATTAAAACTACCATTTGCACTATAGGGGTATAAAACAATGATTAAAACTTTAATAAAGACACTCTTTTCTCCATGGTATATGCAATAGATGTAGTGCTACCAATTGAAACTAAGTTTCAATCACCGAGGGTTGCTTTAGAAATAGACTTTAAAATCAAAATGGGCAAGGCACAAACTTATACAGTTGAACATATTAGTTAAGAACCAAATTAAAGCCTATTACCATACTCAAGTTTATTAGAAAATACTAGCTCAATTTTTAGTAAAAAGATCAAAAGCCATCACTTAAAAGAAGGAAACTTAATGTTTAAACAACTAAGACCAGGTATCCCAAACTATAAAGGTAAGTTTAAACCAAATTGGCCAGGACCCCTTTGTACTAAAAATGCTATTGTTAAAAGAGGTAGCAATTTTCACTTATAGTGATGATAATGAATTTAAGAAGCCAATCAATGTTGATAGATTAGAAAGGTTTCATGGATAAAGATAGAAAATAAAAATAAGAGAAAATTAGCCATACATGTCAAAAAAAAAAAAACGACATTGCTAAAATTAAATTCCCTATTAAGAGGAAAATTGAAAAATGGCTACCTAGTAAAAAATTAGGGGTTTTAAGAGAAAATGTTCATTCAATAAAACCTTCTAAGGCTAATTGATAGTAGGAGTCAGAGGCACTCAAGGTGTCATTTTCCATGTTTAAATAAAACATGTGTTTTTGGATCAAATGTTATGTTGTGATTATCATTGTTGCCATATGGTGATGGTAGATAGGAATGCATGCATAAGCTAGGTATGATCATATGATTAACATGTAAGGGGAAATTTATTTCTATTATACACAAAGAACATATGCCAAAACTAGCTAAATTCTTAGGCAATAAAAGCATTATTTAATATTACATATGTGATCTTATCTTTATCCTCCATTGTTGCGCCTTTGCCACTTCGTTGCTTCAACCAAGACACGCTGTTGTCTACTGTAGGGCTTATCACCTATATCTTGTATTCAATAGTTATAATAAACTTATATTCCCCCAATTCTTGTATATTAGGCCTTACTAGCAATTGGCTCCAAAGGTAGTGATAATTTAAGATAAAGATCGTGGTTAACTCACCACCATGAAAAGATAAAGGGTTTTGACAATACTTCATGATTCTCTAAATTTATTGGCATAATAGGATGAAATAAAAAAAACTAGTGCTACACAATTTATATAATGGCATACAACCAAAATAACCATCTCGGGTAACATAAAGGAGTCATAGCCAATGACAAATAAAATTGATATATCCATCGGCCACTATAACAAACCATGTTGCTCACTCATATGAGGAATCAAACTGATATAATTTCTATCCAAGGAGAAGATGCCTCAGGGATTACATATAGATTACCCTCAGAGGAGGTTCCTCTAGCAGCCGTAGTTTCTCCTATAGCCATACTTTAAAAAAGGGTTAAAACTTGGAACCAGGCAATCTTTGTAATAAAAAAAATATAAATAAATAAGAAAAAGATGGTATAATTGGTTAGGTCCACTTCAGACAAAAATTAGTGATAGGGTTGTATGAAAATCCCTAAAGGAATGTTCTCTTGTTAAAAAAAAACTAGTGTGAAAATCGATAAGTGGCACATTACCTTTAAATTAATGACAATAGGTACTAGGACTAATAAGAAGTTGTTAGTGAATATAGCAAATGGGTCAACTTGGATAACTTCCAAGCCAAATAGGGTTTCTGCCAAAATTAACAAAAAAGGGGTCAGCTGGTTGCAAACACCATCAATGATATCAAAAAGCCAATAATCACCTGTGAGCTCATCCCTAGTCATAGTTAGATATCAAGCAACATAAACTAATAAGATCACATCGATATGGCAAGTCTAGATATTAGAAAACCTGTCTTAGGCATCAAATAAAATCTCCAAAGATATAGGGTCATCAAAAGGACCATTGTTGGCTGTGGAGTCCAGAATCCCTAATGCCTGAATAATTTGTCTCAGGTAGTTTGGCATGAAATTTAAGACATAAAATGAGGTCCCGGAGGTAAAAAGTACATTTATAATGCTAATAAATTCTTTACATAGGGGACACAACTCTTGGCATGTAAAGTAGAACACATGGAACCGTAGGTTCCATTACCGTATAGTAGCTACCTCTTTAAGAACCAGAGGTCGGAATAAAGGGCTAAAATAGAATCTTCCCAGATTTTAGGGGCATTAAATAGTTTATACAGTCTATTAAGAAATAAGGTAGCAATGGCTGAAAGACAACGATGACAAACTACCTATCCTAAAAAGCACTAAAGCAAATGGAATTAGAAAAGGTAAGGTAGAAAAAAGAAAGTACTTGAAAGAGTTTGCAAGAAGTCAACAAAGCCTTAAAAGAAAGAATCTAAAGGAAATTTGATAGGCCATATCTGAGTTATGGCGATGATTCAATGAGTCATGCTTGTAATTGGGTCCCTTAATTGCTTAGAACATGATATATTCAATTTTTCATGTTACATGCTTTCATCGTCTATATTTTTATGTATATTTTTGCACATGTGATTTTTATTGGAAAAAAGGCCGATAAAACCATTATATGCAGTTAGGTTCATGAGAATATTTAAGGAGTAATTTAAAAAAATTTAAATTAATTTTACATGTGCATCCATTGAAATTCTTTTGAAAACTTGAAAAAAATATTCGAATTTGTAAAAATGGAGTCATGCTCATGACTCATAGAGTCACACCTGTGATTTAGTAGTTGGAAAACCTTTCGAATTCAAAATTGAGTCACATTTGTGACTCTATGAGTCACGTCTATAGTAACAGCAACATTAATAGCAGTAGCAGCAGCAACAACATTAGTAGCAGTAGCAGCAACAATAGTAGAAGTAGCAGCAGTAGCAACAACAACAACAGTAGTACAGTAGTAGTAGGAGAAGTGGTGGTAGTAGTAGTGGTAGTACCAATAGTGGTGGCAGTAGCAACAGCAACAGTAGTAGTAGTAGTAGTAGCGATAGTGATAGTGGTAGTGGTAGTAGTAGTAGTCATAGTAGTGGTAGTGGTAGTAGTAGTAGTTATAATAGTGGTAGTTATAGCAATGGTGGTGGTGGTGGTAGTAGTAGTGGTTATAGTAGTAGTAATAGTAGTAATAGCAATAACAGTAGTGGTAGCAGTAGGAGTAGTAGTAGTAGTAGGATTAGTAGCAGCAGCAGCAGGAGTAGGAGCAGCAACAACAGTAGCAGTAGTAGAAGCAGCAGTAGCAGTAATAATAAAATAAAAACAAAAAATAAATATATATTAATACTAGTAATAATATGGAATGATATTGAAAATAATTATAATCAAGAAATACTTTAATATATGAAGTTTTATCGCTTTTCATGCATGTTTGCTAAACAACTGATAATGGATTAGGTTATGTTGTGTATTTGCTTAGAATGTTAGCACTTGTATGCAAATTTTTGTGTAGGTTTTGGATTAAGTCTTTTTAAGAAAAAATGATGTAGAAATTCACACATAATGTGTTAATATCTAAAATTTTTCCATAATATTGATGCAACACTAATTGTTGTCCTTTCTTTTTTATGTAGGGCAAATGGGTCCAAAATAATAGCCTACCCTACTAGTTGATCCATGTTAGGCACTTTCATTGATGACCTTAGAGCAAGTTAACCATTATTGTGCCCATTGTACACTGTACATTTGCCCGAGCCGCTTCAAAATGTGCACATTGTTATATCATATTAATTTACTTATAGAGGCCTATGGGGTATGGAGACTGGCAGGCGTATTGATATAAGCCACCATTTTGTAGTAGGAGATAGTGATTGGAGGGATTATGAAGAGGGTATTGTTAGCCTTTTATATGGCCGAGGATGCAATGGGAGAGTCAGCTAGGGGTAGCATATATTTAGATCATGACATAGCAATAGACATGCATCTGGCATGGGCTAACCTAGCTTCACCCTTATGCTAGAGGGTCTTGACTTTTGAGCAGATGGATGAGGCACTGGGTGTTGACAGGGCATTATATAGGGTAGTTCTATCACTGGTGGAGTACCCACTATATCTACCTCAGCACGAGCCTCTATAGCTCGAGGAGTTAGGGAAGAAGGTCCTTAAGGAGGAGGTATTATGCTTTGACCTCAAATAGAAAGAAGGCCCTAGAGATAGGTTATTATGATAGTGGGATCCCTCAGGAGTTGATGGAGACAATTTTCCTACAATAGCTTCCTAGCTTTTAGTAGGAGCCTTTTCTATTCTTTCTTGTAGGATTCATGTTACACTTTGATCCGAGGGCATCTTCCTCTTCCATGCCATCACCACCTCTATCTCAATAGGATTCCATGTTTACTTCACTATTGGACATCCTTCAGCAACTGTAGTGTATAGAGGCATCCCAGATGGCTATGCATTTAGACATTAAGTAGCTTTAGTTAAACCATATAAAGCTTTATGAGGACAAGCGATAGCTCCATCAACAACAAATAGAGAAAAGGTTCAACTTCTTGAGATCAAATCGATCGTCACCTCTACCAATGCCCTTTCAGATTAGGGGATCTAGTTGCTGGACTATAACTTGTAGCGTTCATAGCAGTGAGTTGATGTGATTGAGGCCACAATATTTAATGACTAACACATAGTGAAGAAGCGCTATGAGGAGTTTTAGCTATACCTTGATAGGTAAGCCATTGAACTCGCAAGTGTACGACAAGACATTTAGATAGGTCAAGGGTGCCCTTGCGGAGCTTATCTCATTTTTCTCTGTAGACTACATAAATTATGCTCCTCTTCCTTCTCGAAATCAGCTGGGTCCTATAGATCCACCATCATATCTAAGATACACCCTGTCTCTTGACTATACCCCTCATTCATCAAGCTACACTCCACACTTTTTAGGATATAAACCACTTTCAGCATATTATTTTTTACAGAGATATACATTTTGTGTATTTTGTTTAAAACCTTTACCTTATATTATGTTACTTGTATTTAGTTTTATACAATTTATTTCTTTTCACATTTTGCATACATTGTTACCATAATTTTATAATGATTCCGACTTACTATTAATCACAATCCCACCAATATATCTACAAAAAATATAATAATTATATTAATAAAATCCATATATATAAATCCATTATCAAAATAGACATAACAGACCACACAACATGATAAGTAAATATCATCACAACATAATTGCTAATTTAACATTTTTATTCCCACTATGTAAGGGGTAATTTTCCATTAGGTGCGTTAGCCAAACCACTACAACACTAAAACTCGTAAGCTTTATCGATCAAAAGGGGTAAGCTAATAAGCTTTTCAAGCTTATTGTATTACTTCTCTTCAATTTCCTACATGGACCGCTGCAACCTCATGCTTGCCCACCAAGAGGATTTTTTTTTTCACTATAGGGTGTAAGCGATCATATGTTAGCTTCCAATACAAGCACCCTCAATAAATAAAAATTTTTTCAACTATCCCCAGTACACAAAAATTTTTACAACCATATCTAGATTGGGAAATTTCTTACAACCAAGTCCTCTCTAGAGCCATCAAGTCCTCTTAAGAGGCACCATATTTAAATATTTAAAGTTAAGGCATAACCATAGCATAAGATCTATACATCCAACATAAGTTCCAGACTATAGGGTTGGCTTTAATTGTTAGAGCTGTAAGGCACGGTCATAGCACAAACACCAACTAGGCTTCAAAGTCCTCTTAAGAGGTGTATTTAAAGTTAAGGAACGGTCATAGCATAGGATCCAAATATCTAGCGTAGGTTTCAGATTGTAGGGTTTGCCTTAACTATTAGATTCATAACGCATGATCTCAATCCTAGTTTAGAGGCAAATCAAAGGCTATAAGATCAAACTGCAACCTCTGCCACTGAAGTCTTCTTAAGAAACAAATAAGATACTACCCCCTTAATTAAGTTTCTTTTTCTTGTTTATTTTTCTTGGCTTACCTAGGTATTTAGTGCAATTACCCCCCTAAAATTGGGGGCAACTATAGACATTGGGTTCTGAGGTGGCTTTTGTCAAAGTTACCTAATGAGAAAGAGATTTCTCTTACCAAGATAAGGAATTAAGAGGTTCGGGCTCTCTTCATGTTTTCATGCCTTTTTAACATGATTTTGGGCTTTCAAGCCCTTTAAACTACTTGGTATGTGCGAAATACTCAATTTTGGGTGATTGAAATCAAGTCATACCCCACTTGTTGAGTTTTTCACACCCAATGAGTTGTAAACCCACTCACACCTGTGACTTTAGTCATGACAATGAATGGAAAACTTTATAAAAATGTTTTGAGAGAGGAGAGAAGGGTGTGGAATTTTTGTTTGGTTCCTGGTTTTCTTTATCTTCCACTCTTTTAGGTTTCTCCATTCTCTCTACCTTTCATTACATTTGAGCTCCAAGCTTTTGTTTTCAATCTTTTTCTTTTAAATCATAAAGTAGGAGAGATCTAGGACTTTAAAGTTCCATCATTTGTCTCAGAAATACACTAAAAGTAGTGTTATAATTTTTTCCTCTTAGCTTAGTTTATGGCGATTTTAGTTTAGACGTTTATTCTTGAATTCTATATACTCAACCTTTCATTTCTTTTAAAGTATGTTATCTCATTTTAACTGGATTTAGATTATTAAACCCTTTTTAGGGTATTTATTGTGTTGTAGAAACATAATAGATTTTTTGTGTTAAAAACTTCATTTTTACTCATTTTACCTCATTTAGAAAAGTCTTATTTAAATGCTATTTTTCAAGGTTTTGAGGGTCTTTGCTCCCTTTTTCCACTACAAGAAAAATGCAAAATAGCGAGGACTTAATGATGATTTTTCGTCGCTAAATCAGTTTAGCGAGGACAAAAATTTTGTAACAAAAGTCATCCTAGCAGAAAGTCCTCGCTAATTTTTGCGAGGACTCTATATTTTGCGAGGATTTAGTCCTTGCTATCGTTTGCGAGGAATTAGCCCTCGCTAACTTTAGCGAGGACTAAATCCTCGCAAAATTTAGCGATGATTAAATCCTCGCAAAATTTAGCGAGGACTAAATCCTCGCAAAATTTAGCGAGGACTGATATCCTCGCTAAATTCAGTTAGGAAGACTTTTGATACAAACATGAGATTTATCTTTACTAAATATTGATAAAAACTTATTTTTATTAATTTAATATGAAAATTTTATTATTTAAACAATAAACTAAAAAATAACAAATTTATATTTACTCAATATTTAATATAACAAAAATATATATTAATGAATAAATTGTTATTTACAAGTGTATAATATTGCTAATAATATATCTAAAATGATACATGCATATATAACAGTAACAATGAAAAGTCACAAACAGTTCATAAAATGTTTATTATAGCCTAAAGCTATTTTTAATTTGACAAATCCTCTTATTCTTAATTTCACTGTTTGTGATGTTTGTGAGTGGTTCGTTCAGATAGAATTCTTGCCATGTTGTATCCAAGTGATCTAAATACCATTTGTCTTGGTTGCTCGCTATGCACCTCAACCCAGCAGTAACCACATGCTGAGCAACACCGCCACTAAACCTGCATGGGAAATTGTAAGACAAAGAGGTTAAAATGTGGAATCTTTTCACAATTTTGAAAAAGGAACAGCCTGGAGCTCATCTTGTAGAAACAGTACAAGCAAAAAGATTAAAAATTTCCATGTATTGGTTCATGAAGAAAGAAGGGTGTAGTTTTACAAATCTCAACCATCAACCACAATTCTAACTTATAGAGCATCTCTATTTTTTTTATATCTTTTCAGAGTTTGGAGAAAAGCTATAATATCAATATTGGCTTACCTCATATGGCTCCTGGCTTGACACAAAAAAAAAAGTATCAAAGCCGAATACTTGCTCCTTTAGAATATCAACGGTTCCCTTAGCAATCCTAATTGATTCATCTAGTTGCTGAGGCTGTTCAGAAAATAATCAACAGATGTTATTTGTAACAGGAAATCTTCTAAAGAGCAACCCGTAACTCAATTTAAAAATGATCCAATAATTATAAAGGAACAAGGAAAGATAATCAAGAAAAAAATAGATTTAAAATCACCCTTAAAAGACAATCAATATTACATACAAAATGAATTAGATACAGGAGGGGAATGAAAAATCAGACATACAATTAGTGAATATGTAAAGATTAATTTAGTATTATTCAGGTAACAGACATACAATTATTGAATATGTAAAGATTAATTTAGTATTAAAAAATATAAATGGAGAAATATTTATATTATCAAAAGAAATAAATACAGATACCATAGTATATACAAAGATACCCATTTTACTAGGAATAGATTTTTTTGAATACCGAAGGTGCTTATTTTATGACCCAACTAATTTGACTTGCAAATTTTTGAGTGGATTGGAGGGCAGGGTCATGACATTGAACCATATTACCTGTCTTTCATTTTTACATAATTAAACAATAAATTGATTTGCTAAAAACATTTGCTATAAACTTATAATTATAAACATTTATATAAATCTTAACACGTCTAAGCATAAATTATAATATTAATACTATATAGCTATTGCTTATCCTAAAACATATCTAGCCTTCCTGCAAAGGAGCATTGAATAGATAGCTTAACAAGAGAATCTCGATGTCTTGATATATATATATATATATATATATATATGCAAAGTAATTACTTTGCATTCATGTCAGTATGTATTGGTTTATGATGAATTGGTCTAGACAAGAAAATGAGAATCCATGCAGCACATAACGAAGAAACTGAATGTTATTATTTAGTAAAGCTTGCTGATTTCTTTACTTCTCATTTTCCATTCTCAGGTTAATGGAGATATTTAAACCGGCAAAGGGATTCTTATGTAGAAAATGCACTGCTTTGGCAACTCCAATGAGAATAGCCAACCTATCAGGCCAGTTGAGGACTTTCTCTGGGCAAGTTTCTGAATGTATATGTAGCAAAGTTATTATATCATGGAAGCACCACATGCACACACAAAAAAAAAATAGTAAATAGTACTATTAAAGGCTGGAAATGCCTTAATTTGCATCCTCTCTTGCACATATTAACACAGACACCCATGTACAAACAAAAGGTTATTGATTCTAGCTCCACGAAAAACTGACCTGAAAGATGTGTACGATAATTTCCATTAGCTACATATTCATAAATAAGAAAGACTTGGTGCCACTTAAATCGTCAGGTCTGCTGCTGTCAATGCAATAACCTAAGAGACCAACCAAATGTGGATGATGAAGCTTTGAAAGTAACTCCAACCGTACTTTAAGATTCTGAATTGAATTTTTTTTCAACAAAGTCAGAGACTGTATGGCAACAATGGTTCCATTATCCAATCTTCCTCTGTAAATTTGAAAAAAGAAAACAGATTTGAGTTGCATAAACCGTGGGAATGGACTAACAAAAATATATTGATACGGAAATTGCCTGAACTGTTATTCCAATTTATGTGCCGCAGGCCAAAGCATCTTCTTAAAACCGGGACCAGCATTGACAATGTACATCTGATGTAGTGTCTGTGAAGTTACAGGGTTAGCATTTAGAAACCAATCAAACAGAGCAATGGAAACATTTTCAGAAAGACTTTAATACCTCAGGGTAGTAACTGTTATCTATCTTTATCATTGAAGCCAAGAGATTTGCAGCAGTCCGTGTGAAATTCTTAATGCCCTATTTTTAACATAACATCAATGACCAGTTCAAACTCTGCATAAAACCATTTGCAAGAACTGTAAACAATCAGCTACTTATTACGGTAGAAAACCTATGAGCATCCTAGTGATAGTATGCTTGCATCTTTTATGTTTTCCCAAGTCTTACTGAACTGAATTCATCTTTTCCCAACTCCCCATTGACTATATAAGAATACTCCACTAGAACCTGCAAGAAATGAAACTGATATGTTATAGATTGAGAGAAGCAGCAAGAAGTGAACTTACAAATAATAAATTGACTTTATCAGATAGTATCAACCTGCAAAGATGAATTACGGCAACCAGAGTGGCTTGTCGGACAGCGACAATGGCAGCAAAAAGTAAATTTGACCAAGTTAAAGATCTTCTTCTTCGTGGACGTGAGGCACACGTGATCCAATAGACATTGATTCCGAGCAACAGAGGAAGTAATTTGGGTATTTGGATATTATGTCCCTTGCTTTGATTGGCTTCTTCAGCTCCAGTAGGTTGCCGTCCTCGTGGATTATTTTGATCGTCGACGCCGCCAATGATGATAAACCCCGGCAGTCAGTTCCTCTATTTGGACGGATTCCGGTTTGAGAAGAAATGCATTGGCCCATAGTGTTAAGTACCTATAGTGCCACCCAACTCGATTACACAAATTGCCATTGCCACGCGTTCTATCCATTGATGCTGGAAGAGAATAGAGAGGATGGTGATTTTGTTGGGAGCAGTGATAAGGCCGGAATAAGGTTTCTGCAAGCTACTCTCGCCATTTCTATTTTAGCTTCAAGCTCCAAGAGGAAAGAATAAAGGGACAAGAAGAGGTTTATCTGTAGAAACAATAGAGGTGAAAGAGGGCAGCGATGAGTAAAGAAACAGAGAGAGAGGGGAACGAGGGCGGCGAAACAGAAGGGAAAAAGGTTTTTATGGATTTTGAAAATATAAATCCCGCTAGCACCTGTTTTTATCCCGCTAAAATATTTGGATAGTTTTCTAGGGCAATCGTCTCGCCAAATTGGCGAGAGCTTTTTCTCTAGCTAATTTTACGTATACTGTATACTCACAATTTAGTTCATTTATTATATAATTAAATAATAATTGATATTATTGAATATAAAAATAATAATTTATTTCAATTTAGTTCATTTAAAAAATAATCATTTAATTCATTTAATTTTTGCTGCAAAAAATAATATACTATCTAAATTTATTAAATTAAATGGTTTAATTATATATAAATATATTTTAAATATTGGGAATCAAAATTATATAAAAATAGCTAGGAAAATTACCCTCGCTATAGCTGGGACAACCATGTCGCAAGATTGGTTCACACTTACCATGAATAAGCCATAAAAATAGGAATACCGTCAAAATTGGCGAGGACTGTTGTCCAAGCTAAATTAGCAAGGGCTGTGTCCTCGCTAATTAGCCCATAAAATTACCTTCATGATGAATTGCCTAGTAGGCAGGAAATAAGCCTCGCTAAATTGGCGACGACTGTTGTCCAAGCTAAATTAGCGAGGGTTTTGTCCTCGCTAATTTAGCTTGGAATGTAGTCCTCGCCAATTTAGCAAGGACATATCCCTCGCTATTCCCTCGCTGATATTTAATTCATGTTGCATTAGCTTGGACTATTGTCCTCACCAATTTAGCGAGGCTTTGTTCCTCGCTAAATTGGAATTTATTTCTTTTATTATATAATTAATAAGAATTAATATTAATAAATGAATATAAATATAATAATTTAATTTAGTTAATTTCAATAACAATAATTTAGTTCATCTAAGTTTTTATTATATAATTAATATTATTAAATATAAAAATAATAATTTAATTAATAATAATATAGTTTATTTAATTTTTGCGAGGGAATTGTCCTCGCCAATTTAGCGAGGATTTTAGTCCAGCAAAATTAGCGAGGACAATGTCCTCGCCAAATCCTTCATAAACCAAATCGCATGTGATTCACGGTTTGGCTAGGGAATTGTCCTCGCAAATTTAGCGACGATTTTAGTCCTAGCAAAATTAGCAAGGACAATATCCTCGCCAAATCATTCATAAATCAAATGGCATGTGATTCACGGTTTGGCGAGGGAATTGTCCTCGCCAATTTAGCGAGAATTTTTGTCCTAGCAAAATTAGCGAGGACAATGTCCTCGCCAAATCCTTCATAAACCAAATGCAAAACCATTTGACCGTTAGCGAGGGATTTGTCCTCGCTAACTTAGCGAGGATTTGTTTCTCGCAAAATTAGCGAGGATTAAGTCCTCGCTAAATAGTTCATAAATTATTTTAGCCATGAATTAAGATTTAGCGAGGGTTTTGTGCTCGCAAAGTCGTCTCTAATTTTTGCGCCAAAATTTTGGTGCCAAAAATTAGCTACAACATAAATTATTTGTCGCTAAATTGTCGCAAAATCTGTTTTCCCACTAGCACCTAATAATATTTGCGACAAAAATTATTTTTCGTCGCAATGTTGTCACTAAATGGTGAATTTAGCGACAAATTTTATTGTCCTCGCTAATTTTTGTCGCTATTCTGTATTTTTTTTGTAGTGTTCATTTTTGTTTTTATTTGGATTTTTAAACCCATTTTTAGGTAAGGAATGATATGGAGAAGGAAGAAAAAAAAATCCTTACTCTAAGGTGACTCAGCAAGTCATGACCTAAACTGATTTTCTTCTTTCAAAAGAAATTAAGAGCCATTTACTTATACTTATGACTCTCTTGTTATGGGTGTGAGTCGAGTCATGCCCGTTACTCACTAAGTCATATGTCATACCTCTTTTTTACAATCTTTTTTTTTATTTATGAATATGTTTGTTTTATTCATTTATTTTATTCATATTATGTATTTTGTTTCTTTTATCTATTACGTAAACCATTTCTATAAGTGCAGCATGGCAGACATAGTGGCATTTTTACTTCCATGCACTTATTTATTATTTTTAATATGTTTGATGTAATAAAAATAATTTTTCTCCCGTGTAATAGGAAAACTCACATAAAAATATTTATAGTAAATTTTATGCCTAAAAATTACACATAAATAATAAGCTTTAAATAATATAAAATATTTTTTGTATAATTAATTAAAATGGGAATTTTTCAATAAATTGGGACCACTCATTCCTACCTTTAACCAAAAAAAGAACAATAAATGCCTCTTTATAAAATGCATGACCATTTTATGGATGTTTATTTAATGCCTTGTAGATATTTAATGCTATGATTTTATTGCTTTTTATGCCATGATTTATAGCTTTTTAGTTTGATGGAGTACACCTTTATTTTCTCTATTATGATTATACAATTGATAAGGGCAATAAAAAATTACTCTAAAAATCCTAAATATGTATTGATCAAAGAATAAGGTCGGAATGCCATTTTTTAATGTTCTATTAGATGACAACTCCTTTATACCTATCTTATGGTGCATGACAAGATGCATCCCGAGGTTGATTACCAACAACTAAATAGAATTACTTCAAAATGATGTGTCATGCTTTTTTAAGGTTTAAAACTTAGCAAATTGGATTAAATCCCTTGACCATTGTAAAGTGACCAATCATTTAGACGAGATACCTTCGCTTAACCAACCCCAAAAGTGGGTTTTAGTCTAGATTAGACATGGCATGCATCCTAATGAGTTTACCTTTGTATGCCTTGATTTTCATGATGAGATTTTTGACTTAATTGATGGTATTGGATAGAGAAATTTTTTTATGCTTAATCACCCTATTTATGATGCTCTGATTAAGAAGTGTTATAGAACAGTTTATTTTTATCAACATGCCTTTATTTTTAGTTTGACTACCTCGTTTGCCATAACTTTTAGGGTGTTAGATAATTTTTAGTTTTTCTTTATTACATCTTTTAACATTACTTTAGAATTTATTGATAAGAAGTATTTAAACTCACATGAATACTTTGATATGTTATGTGATTATCCTACTAATTTTGATAATTTAAAGGTTTATAAGGAGTTAACTTGTCAGCCTAGCATTGCTTTTATCTCAAGAAAGTCTAAGGCTAATTTTATTAAAGCTGCTACATTGAAATTCATTCACCATATTATGGTTATAATTATTTTACTAGGAATGACGACACTACTGTCATTACTAAAGTAGAATTATTCTTTTTCTAGTGTATGTTAAATGGAAAAAAAGTGAATTTAGGTTATTGGCGTATGCTTAAATTTGAACAATTAACTCTTAGGCCTAAAAAGTTGTTTTTAAGGTCTTTAATAACTTGTTTAACTATCAATGTATGCAAAGTTATTATTGAAACAATCAAAATGCATGTTGCCTGTGGTATGCCCCCTATGGATTTAACTTTTCTAGATAAATTACACTTATTATGCTATGGGAAAAGTGGCTCTATTTCTTTTCTGAGCGGATGTAGCCTTGCCTCTTTTGATGGGAGTGTCTTTAAGAAAGACACCAAGAAGTTAGTTGGTAATGTCTCTTCCCACATTTCTGCTACTAGTTTTTTAAGTGTTTCTTCAAAATATTTAGCATAACTTGATAGACTCGTGACATCCTTTGTTGCGCATTCCACCATTGTTTAGTAGATGATGCTAACTTGCTTGCTTATTTCCAGCACAATGGGTTTATACTACCCCATCCTTCACACAATTGACAAAGCTATCTTTAAAAGGGAAATTTTGTAAACTTATTTTATTCATTTTTGTTGCTATTAGTCCTATGATTGATTTTTTTTCATTAAAGAAAATGTACAGAGAAAGTGTAAGGGAGGGGTTTGAGTTAAAAGTGCCAATTTTGTAAGGGAGGGGTTTGAGTTAAAAGTGCCAATTTATCTTATAAAAATTGTTGGTTTTACTACTAGTTGGTTATAATTTGTGCATATTTTGTTTTACATGATTTTGTGAAGGATTTCTAATAATCTTTTATTGTTAAAATTATTAGACATAGCTATACATATTTTGGTTAGTTGATGATTTTGGGACATTTTTATTTTGGAGCCAATTTTGGGTTCTTTGATGTATTGGTATGTTTTATGAATGATTATTTTTGTGAATAAGAACATACACATGATGAACATAAATTTTATCATTTTTATTAAAATTCTATCATCTGTCCTATGTTTGTTTGTTTGTTTGAAAATACAATTTGCATTTCTTTTATCCTTAGCATATGTTAAGCTTCATTTTTCACCATAAGGAGAAGTATTTATCTATGGACAATTCATTGACCATTCAATTTTTGACTTTAAGATTTATAAGGTAAGATTGAGTGGTTTTTATAATTGCTTACTTTTTTTATACAATTTAGTGTGACCTTAACTATCTTTTGAATTAGAAATGCCAAAGTTTAATTTTTAAGGTGAAAAATAATTTGTGTTTGTTCTTAAATTTGAATCCTTGCATACTAAAAGCTTATTAAAACTAATTTGGAGACTTATTTTATATTATATGCTATTGAATTAAGGAATTTGGGTGTCAAGAAAAAACAAAAAAAAGAAATAAAATTGCAATAATTTTATTCTACTATCCACTTAAAAAAGATAAAGAGTAGAGCCAATAGTCGTAGCATGACCTCAGCAAGTATACTGAATCGACAAGTACTATAGCGGAGTATTTTTAAGACTCCAAAGATTATCGAACCCTAGAGATTGTCTTATGTGATTAAACCTAATTAATTATAAATATGTGCAAAAAATTTCCTGATTGACTTGTTGATGTGAGGTATAACCACTAAAATTTAAGCAAATAAAATTAAAGCAATATGAACTAAAAATGCAGAATAAACATTGGTAATAAAAGCAAAGTATAAAGATTTAAGTAAGATAATCACTAAAAATGTTGTTCAAAGATCAAATCCTCCCTATACCTAATGGAAGACATATTTTTAATATAAAATTTATATGATTCAGATGTGGATGACTCAACTAAACCCAAGTTTTTCATTTTGGAGCCAACTATTTTAACTACACGATTTTCCATTCTAGAGCCAATCCAATATCTAGCTTAAGCATGGGTCTAATAAATCCTAGATATGAATTGACTTCCCATTACATAACTAACCAATCCAATACCCATTCATTTTTCCACTTATTTTTAAATCTACAATGCATCAACTCTAGATCTAACACCCTTTATTCCAGAATTACCATAAAAAATATAGTCAAAGTATGTAAAAATAAGGCATACATGATATTTTTTCCAAACAAGCACAAACCCATTAAACTTGAATAAGATAATAGATAAATACTTGTATAAAATCAATATCAAGATCATCACAAGGAAAAAGAAACATCTGAACAAAAAGACTACTCATTACACATTATATTAAATGAAAAGATAAAAGCGAATGAGACTCTTAAACACATTTGTTGAAGATAGATTTGAAATTTGGAGCAACTTCTTCTCTCTAATCCAAGCAAGTCTTGATTCAAACTACAATTATAACTATTGAAAACTAAGCTAAATTCGATTTTTTTTTATGTTGAAACTATAAAACCCTAATGAAAATGAAGTTTTTACAATAAAAACAAAGCTCAAAAACCCTAAAAATCTGAAGAGAAAACATATAAAAAGGGTTATTTATGTGTATGTGTTAGGCCAAAGCAATTAAAGTAACTTTTAAAACCAAAAACTCCAATGCAATTCGACAACCGAGAAAAGAATTCATGTGTAAAAGATTGCACATATGGTTTCACTCTTAAAACTCAAGAGACATCATAGGCCTCTCCTTTAGCACTAGAACTTAAAGGTTATCTCCATAAATAACTTTAAATAAAGCAATATCCTGATGTATTAAATAGGTTATAATGTGGCTAAGGTACGGATAACAAGAAAAGAAAGAGAATGCACAACTTAAAATAGCCATTCTCTACTTTAGCTTGCCACTTCTTTTCCAAGATCAAGACTCTAACTCTACCATTATATTTAACCACCATTGCCAAACTAAGATAACTATCCAAAATGCAAAACATTATTCAAGGAAAAGTCACAAAGGAAAATAATTCTCTAAATTTCTTACTTTGAAGATTTCTAGCTCAATTCATGCTTTAAAAGCTTAACTCTTCTCCTCTAAAAATTAAAGTACCCCACACTTAGATCAAATCATAATTGCTAGCTCTATTTTTTATTTTTTATTTATTTATTAAAAAATAAACTAGAGCAATCTAATCTAACAATTGATAAGTAAGGACTCATATAAATTCTTCCTAAGAAAGAACTACAAACTAGATTTTTCACAATCACACTAGACACTAATAATGTATCTCTATTTCTAAATTCATTAATAGTTGAAGCACAACCCCTTTACTCACTTGCACTACCCAAGAAAAACTTATCTCACTTACTTTTGGAATGGCTAGTTCAAAAAGAGTAAGACAAAGGCTTTTTAGGCTTAGGGGAAATAATGAAAGCGTAAGTAACAAACATAAAAGTAGCATGCTAAATAGGCTCAAAAAGGCTTGCAAGGGATATATTATAATAAAGGTAGGTTAAAAGCCTTTTCAAAGTGCGATCAATAAAATTTTTCCTAAGTCATTTCTAGCCTTACTTATAAGTTATTTAATTTCTTTGAAGGGTGATGAAGAAGGTTCTAGCGCTCTAGAATTCCTACTCAATAACCTTCATGCACCGATTTTTCTTATTTCTAAAACAGGCCTAAAGTGCACACTTATTAGGAGACCTATTGGTATAGATCTATTTGAACCTAACAGATAAAGAAAATTCATTCAACAACTAACTACTCTTTAGCTATTCGAACAAATCAAAATGAGCTCTTCTAACTCTAAGGTTAAGCTTATTCACAATGGGAACAACTACGAGGGCAAACTAAACTTAAGATGCAAAAGTACTTGATAGCAACAATAATAAAAAACTAAAACAAGCACAACTACTAAACCATAATTAAAATAAAAGCTAAAAAATAAAGTAAACTAAATAATAACGTTACTATAAAATTAAAACTAAGAATAATAATAAAAGAAAATAAGAGACATAGTTAGAACTAAACATAATATTACTAAAATTAAAAGTTCAAACAACACAAAATAACTACTAAAAAGTAAAAACATAAAATAAAGCTAACTGTGGTGATACAGTTTAAACATGTCAATCCAACAACTTTGACAAAGTCTTCTAACAATGTTAATCCTAAAAGGCTCCTACCCCACACTTATAGTTTTTGCTGCCCTCAGTAAAATAATACAATAACAACTCAAAAATAATAAGGGTTAAAGAAATCCCTGAAAAATCACTCATGTGGAGGTGGAGGAAAATGGAGGTCAAATTTCGATTGCATGAGAGAAAAGGTTGTTAACATCTGGTTCATGCTATCCTTAAGCTCATTTGCCCTGCTATCAAAGTATCCAATCTGCTCATGATCTCACTGTATTGCTACGAGGATAGAGTGATTGCTGCAGTGTTGGCTCCTGGCAGCACTATCTTGCTCTTCACCATATTGTTCAAATAAGTTCTTCTATTAAAAACAACAAGATAACCCAACTTTGGAAATTTGGGATCATCCACTAGCACTGATATATTCTTCAACATCTTCCTATCAATAAAAGTAGGGCTACCTGCATTTGTACCCATCAGTGCATGATTGACAGCTTTGGCTAGAATGATACTATCCCTCCCATGGAAATTTTTCTTTGCCTTTTGGAGAAAGTTTGTAGCTCTTTAATTTTTCTTTCTATAAATACTGCTCAATTCAGTGGAATAGAGTGTTTTATCCCATACAAAATTATGGCTTCATTGGCATTCACATTTCCAAGACCTTTAGGATGTGTGAAGATAGACAAAGCTAGCTAGTGATGGAGGATCCTCAGTGTATGATTCTTCAAGTGGTGAGCCTTGATATTTCCAGTCATAAAATTGGTTGGCTCAATCTCATCACTAATACCATTCCAAATCTCTTGTTTGTTTAAATTATCCAGGCCTTTTGTAGTGTGAGGATCAAATCCTAGAAAAGTAGAAAAGGCATTGAAACTCATCTAATTAGAATTCCCTACTAGCCAAAAGCTAACTAGCCCCTCATCGGTATGGCAATCACTTCCTATCCTAATTTGCACTTTGGACAGGAAATCTTTGGTCAACTGTGGATGTGCTTTCTCTTGCTTGCCTATAAACTCCAACCAACCTATATTGGGAATCAGTGTTTCAACTTCGTTTCATAGGTTGAACTCCTCTAGGACATCCATATCAATGTATGGAGTTGGGATGTACTCAGGTTGTGAAAAGTGAGCACAATAGACCTTAAACTCATTAGGTATCTATGATGGTACCTTCACTATGATAGTTTCTTGGGGAGCAGAGGAAGATGAACCAGCCTCTTGCCTCAAATGCTTAGGTTTTACTACCATTTGATATGAAATTGTAATTAAGCTTCTACAAACATCAAAATTAACTTAGCATAGCTTACCAAATTAAATGTAGGATAGGAACACTAGAGTTTAGCACAAAACACACAGACACATGCAAGTAAATCATTTGTCAAATTTAGCACACATGATTAAACATGCTTTATGCAATAGAGACAAATTATTTAAGAGTAATTTAAACATTAAAACAACTCAATGCCTTAACCAAAAAGAAAATGGCTTGATGCATTTTAAATCCAACAATCCTAACCAAACCAATTTCTACCCTGAATTACTATAACCTATGGCTATTGAAAAAGCATGGAATTTGACAAAATCAAGATAATACCAACATGTTAAATATCAATAGTCAAAGCCATTTAACAAAAGGATAAACATGGTAATGGCATTTAAAATAGGGCAAACAAGTTGTTTATGCAACATTTTAAGCCCAAAAACAAAACTCCTATAGACATTGGTTGGCCAACTAAAATATAACATCAAACACACATGTATAAGTACAAATTGCATTCTAACAATCAAAGGAAATTACATCTAAGCAAATAAGCACAAAAAACATGGGTTGGTTGGTTAAAAATAGAAAATTAGGTTCTATCGAGCATTTATTTGAACACTAGGCATGCATGTTAAAATTTAAGTTCCATTAACCATTCTAGAGGTTGAATCAATCTCAAAATACCATTTTTAGTCACTAGAATGAATAAAAGGCATGCAAAGATTCTAAGACAAGAAGAAAAACCAATTTAGATTTAAAGTCCAACTACCTAGGCATGCAAAAATTACTCTACGTAATTCAAAGATTCCTTAACATACATCAACAAATAAAACTCACAAGAAATTTTCTAAACTCCACAAGAATAAAGTAAAAGCAAGTATAAATGTGAAAAGATAAATGAAATAGTTGGATTAGAAAAATTACTTAAGATTACTTAACCAAATTGATGAAAAAGCACAAGAAGAGGGAGTGAATGGATTGGAAATGCACAGGAGAATGAGAGAAATGAAATGAAAATGTAAAGAGGTTGCAAAAAATGGGATTTTTAAAGGTAGACACAACTGAGAGCTCTCGACACATGGTGGAGACTAAATAGTCTCTGTCGTGTGCCTTACAGCAAATCAAAATGCACCATATCAATTTTTCAAAGGCACGACAGACTAAATGGTCTCTGCCATGTAACCCATTATGTACCAAAAAATTCATCTTGCACACGGTGGAATAAATTAGTTTCTTTCATGTACAACCTTCTGTATTGAAAAATGCAATTGCATTTAGTCTCCATCATATGTCTCTAATTTAAGCTAGACTTAAGGCATTACACATAACAGAGACTAAATAGTCTTTGTTGTGCATACCATTTTTTAAATAAAGTGCACATTGCACATGGTGGAGACTAATTAGTCTCTACCATGCGACCCATTTTGTATCTAAAATGCATCTTACACACGACAAAGACAAATCAGTCTCTACTGTGTGCAACAAAATTTTTGCAAATCTTTACTTTTTAACATCCTCTTTCATGCATACTTACATAACTAATTTCACGCATATCCTAGTAAGTATCAATGCCCAATTAATCACCACACATTTAGCCAAAAACACACTAACAAAATCGAAATCATAAAAACTAAAAATCAAACAAAATCAAACAATTTAACTAAAGAAGTAAGGATAAGAGAATTAGTTCTGATTTTAGCAAGTACCAGCTCGACTTTGAATACACTCACAGCACATCCCTAAGGATACTAATTACCACTTATTATTGAAAATTTACCAAATAATAACATATTTGATATATTCAATTAGTTATATGTTATATAATTAAATAAACAATAGACCTTTATTGCACAAATAATAAATAACAATGGAGATGAAATTTTCGAAATCACAGTAAATAGTGTGAACACCACATACAATTAAAGAGGGATACTAAGCGTAAAACAATCTCCTAGTAAATAGAAGAATTCTACACTTGAATTAGCTTTAACTGAAAAAATGAATTTTATCCATTCATGGCCATGAACAAAACACATAAAGTAATATGAAAAATCCTGTAAAACTAAACTTAGAATTAAGATTCCTAACTAAATAGATCACTAGATATAAAAATCTAGATGAACTTGAAAACTAAAACTAGAAATTGATTACAATTCAAAATGAGGAAAATACTAATCATATAATCTCTCATTTAGTGGCTTAAATATCTTCCTAAATCTTCTGAAATACACCTGGAGATTAGCGTAAAATAGGTAAAGATCCTGCATTTAAAATCTTGGCATTGCATTATTGAACTGGGTTTAGACTCGCCCAAAGCTATGGTGTGAATCTACCAAAATTAGCTTTTTTTTTGCACCCAATTTGAGCCAAACAACTAAAGACACTTCAAATATACTCTAATCAGATCCAAAAAATATATATATTTTTTCACTAATTATGTCTTGCAATGGTCAAAATTACTAAAAAAAAGTAAAAACTTTGATTGAACTACAGGCATCGAAAGGTAAGGGAAATTTAAGTGTAAATATACAAAATTAAGCACTTAACCCTATTATAATTACCATTCTAAATTTTAGTTTAATTCATTTTTTCTTCTGTCGATTCAGGGTGAGAGGTGGCACGCAAGACACAAGTAGAATTGAAAAGAAAGGAAAAAATAGAGTTAAGTATTTTTATGTAAAAAGGATATAAAAAGATATAATTTTATTAATAATTCAATAGGTTCGGTTATAATGGTTTTTTGATAGTAAAAATAAAACTAAAATAACCGAATTTCTTATTTTAAAAATCGAATCGATTAAATTGAAAATCAAATAAGTATACTGAATTGCTAATGGTTTAGTTTAGTTACCAATTTTGATCTAATACGCCCAATCCAACTCGCAGGTCTTGTTTAGTTAAGTTCTAAAAGCGTCTAAATGTTTATCCACAAAGTTAACTAGAGCGAAGAAAACAACTATAAAACTGGGAAAGATGCATCTTTGTTTCAAGACTTTCATTTTTTTTTTTGTTACCTGATTTTGAAATTTTTAAATGAGTACATACAGTTTTTAATTTTTATTTTAACTCGTATTGAATTTAAATAAAAACTGAATAAAACAAAAATGGGAATTTAAAAATTCAATAAATATTAAAATATATTATTATTTTATTCAAATTTGATAACCGTTAATGAAAATAAAAAATTTAAAAATTCGATATGAGCAAATAAATATTTAAGAATTCAATCAAAAAATTATAAGTTGAAAAATTCGGTGCATGTTACCTTAAACTTATAATTCTAATTTGTGATCAATCTTTAGTTGTTGTATCTATGATAATATAGTCTTAAACCATTCCGCAATAAAATCAGCATCCAATTGGTTCTATAAATTAATCAATTAAGTCAGTCAAACTATTTGAACAATCTTAAACATGTGTATTAAGAAAATCGCAAAACAAATTCTACCAAACATACTGCTTAGTAGGGGTGACCAAAAACCGAACCAAATTGAAAAATCGAACCGACTGATTTTTTAATTTGGTTCGGTTTTTTAGTTCGGTTTTTAATTTTAAAAAATTTCGATTTTTCGGTTTGGTTTGATTTTTGAAGAAGAAAACTGCATATAAACCAAACCGAAATTTATATAATTATATAATTTTTTTATTTTTTTATTGAATAATTATTTTATACATGTAAATTATTTTATTTTTAGTTGTGAATTATATAAATACATATATCAATTATTAATATCTATTTTTAGGTGATAATTTAGAATTTTAATGATTAAATTGAAAATCGATTAAATAAAAAAATTTATTTAACGTTTTTGTTGTATTATTTATTATATATTTTGGGATTGTTTCTTTAATTTGAATTTTTATTTGTATAATTTAGATATTTTTACTTTAGTATATTATGATTTATAATTTTTTTATAATTTTTAGACACAATATTTTTTACTTTTTTTAAAAATAATTTTAAATTTCGGTTTTTTGGTTAACAGAACCAAACCAATAGAAAATTTTGGTTCGGTTTAAATTTGGTTATTCTAAAATTTTGGTTCAATTCAATTGATAAAAATAATGAAATTTTGATTTTTGGTTATTCAGTTTGGTTATTGAACCGAACCGATATTGCTATCCCCTACTGCTTAGTAAATAAAGAAAAAATTGTACACAATTAACATCGGTCAATTCATTCCTAATATTGGATTATACATGATGACAGTTCATTATTTATGCTAACTATTTGGAAAGTCAAGCACACACCAAAGCATTTGAAATTTTGACGGCAATTCAAAACTTGAAATCTCACAATTTTGATTTTCAAACATCTGCCTTTATTCCTATGTTTAGTGTTTACTTTGATATACGAAAGTCTCCCAAAATAAAAACGCTTCAAACAATTGCATTTTCAGTCTCTTTAATTATTGAATATTCACACAAATTTCATAGAACATAAATTGCAATATATATATATATATATATATATATATATATATATATATATATATATATATATATATATATATATATATATATATATATATATATATATATATATATATATATATATATATAACATCTTAATTATTTTCAAGATTAAATTAAGGTTTGAAGCACGATGATGAGCAAAAGAGCAATCAATGGCCTTCGCCGCCAGCACTCGGGCCTTCTTTCTTGATCCCCAAAATGTCAAGATCTTGCACTAGTTTCTCAGCAAATTCAACATTCATTTCTCCTTCCAAGCTATTGAACTTCAGTTTTCTGCCTTGATTCACATGATTTGGCATAGCTTCTGCACTAGAAAATAGTACAAGGAAGCTCAATAAAAGAACCAAGCGAATTAAGAAATGGCATGCCTTTACTTGGATTGCCATTGGCATATAATTGGCTCAAGAAATTCTTTCAATTTTGCTTGATAAAAAGATGTAGTGTGGTTGTGAAGGATGAACTGTTTGGTATTTATAGACAAAAATGGAGGCCTGGTCCAAACATGTATTACAATTGAAACGGGGCGGGGAATCCCCGAATTTCCCCCCGTGGGGACGGGAACGGGGGAGAAAAAATCCCCGTCCTAGAAACGGGGACGGGGATGGGGAATGGGATATCCGTCCCGCGGGGATCCCCGCTCCGAAAAAATATATATTTTTAATTTTAAAATATAATATTTTATAAATAATTAAAATTAAAATTAAAATATAACTTAATTTTATAATTATTAAGTTTTAAATTATATTTAATTTTAAATTTTATGAATGGTTAAAATTTATATTAATTTAAATTATTATTAATTTTAAATTTTTTATTTATTAAATATTATATTTTAATTTTAATTATTTATAAAATATTATGTTTAAAAAAAAAATTCGGAGGACGGGGATCCTGCATGGGGCGGGGGACAGGGGAGATTTCCTCCCCGTTCTGGGGCGGGGATGGGGACGGGGAATCCCCGAAATGCATGGGGCGGGGAGTGGGGACTCCTTCCCCGCCCCGCCCCGTGAGCATCCCTAGATGTGGAGAGAGGTGGGACATTTTTTTAAATAATGTTTTTTGAAAAAAATATTAGAAAAGTGGGGTGTGTCAGAAATTAATTAGAAAGGATGGGGTTTTTTTTCTGAACACGCAGCAAAACGCTGTATTATAGGCTTGGAGTGCGAGTCCGACATGTGGGGCCTAGTCGCCTGACGACGCAACATGTGGCTGCGTCATCAGGAGCGTTCCGTTCTGTCTGCCACGTGTCGACTCGTGGCTGAAGACGCAGCAGTTGACTGTGTCTTTAGCCACAAGTCGACATGTGACATTCTTTTTAATTTTTTAAAATCCGTTTTTATTTTTCAAAATTGTCTCATATATTTAAATAAATTAAACATATACCAATACATGATTTGTAACATTTATATCTCAATTCATTAAAAAAAAAATAACCTAATAGAAAGTATGTGATAATAAGAAAATCAATTCAAGTTTTATAATAATAATAATAATAATAATAATAATAATAATAATAATAATAATAATAATAATAATAAATTTATAATTATATTTTTTATCCTTGATTTTTTTCATTTAGCGTTATCTAATTTATCTATTGGATTGGGTTCAATTTTAACAAGTTGAATAAAATAATTATATTATCTATTATGCTTTTAATTATTGAACTATTATTTTTTAATTTTTCTTTTAGTAAATTAAAAAAATATTATTTATATTTATTAGATAACTCGTATTTTGAATTTGAACCAACTTACCAAGGCCGATACTTTGTGGCATTCATTCATTTTTTTTTTTATTAGTCCAATACCCATGTTTAGAGTTGCTTATCAAGTGGGGGTTTGGTAGAACGAGACTTTATTGTATCGATTTGTTCTTATCAATTGTGTGTTGTGATTTTGAGATTGTATATCTATTTGTGGTTCCTCGATTAGAATATCTTCCTGTCACCGGAAAGGTAAATGAGAGGGAGTGTGGTGAGAGAGTCAATTACATTGATACTTGGGATATACAAGGTAATAATGAATTTTGGGAGTGTTCGAAAGAAAAAGAAACTGTTAGAGACATCTAGGGGGATTCTGACTATGGAACTAAAAAGGATGTGAGTGAGAGAGAAAGGAATAATGCAATGAAGGTTGTAACTTGCAATGGGTAAGTAGTTCCTGAATTTAATTGAAAAAAATTGGATCACAAGTTTGGATCGATTTGGATTGTATTTCAAGTATTTTTAAACTAATTTCTTTAATTCTAAATTCAGGTCAGATTCAACTCTAAATTTTTTAGGATATTAGAATTTTTTTCGAATTCGGATTAGATATTATTTTCAATGATTTGAATTGGGTCAAAAAAAATGTCAGATCTAATTTTCTCCCACAAACTATATATTAAGCTACTTCTTGATTATATAATTTGAGAAAGTTAGACCCTCTGCTCCTTCAAAATATAGATCAAGCTAATTCTTAATAACATGTCTTCTTGTCTCCATTTTCTCTATCACCAAAACCCCACCTCATCATCTTACATTTGAAAAACAAAGGGCAGAATTTCTTATATTTTCTATATAGAGCTCTACAACAATTTAAATCCTCACCTCTATTATTGTAAAGAAAAAAAACCACCGAATTAAAATTTAATGTTTTTAAATGTTTACTTATATCTCCCTTTTCACCATTGCTGCTCAGAAATTTTATTTTTGAAGTTTATCTCATTTTCTGTAAAATAAGAGACGATGAACAAATTAAAATAAATAAATAAATGAATATAATTTTATGTGTAGTAATTGTTGCCACAAGGAATAAATAATAATAAATAGCTGAAAGGCAAAATAAATTCCTTAAGTTTACCATGATAATCAACTAAATCTCTTATGATTCCCTCAAGCTTACCACCATAATCAATCTAAGGCCTTATTTGAATTATGATTTTCAATGGAATGGCATACGGAAAGTATGATTTAATGTGTTGTTTTGGAAAATGAGCTATCATGGTTATGGTTTTTTATGGTTTCATTTTCTCCAAATTTTTAAATCAACAAATTGGTGGTTTTTCATGGTTTTTTTTTTAATATATATTTTCTCTTACTATATTTATTGAATTTTATAACTCATTTTGTATTCAAATATAACTCTAATTAATCTTTTTTAAAAATTTTTTTAATTTTTTCGTTTTTCCTATCAAATGTTTATTCAATCATACCCTACCATTTTTTCCAAACATATTAACAATAATTATAATATCATACCGTTTTACACCACACCATATTACACCCATACCATATCATCATGCCAATTTCATTGAAACACAGTGTAAGTCTCTTATTATTCTATTGAGGTAATTTACCCTTAAAAAAATCAAAATTGTGTTATACAAGTTCCCATTTAATGACCCATCACTAAAAAAATGTATAATAGCCACAAAATTCAGCAAGGATAAGGAAAATCGTTGCTTAGCAACAAAATTGCCACAGAAAAAAATTATGTTGCAAATATTCGTAGGTGTGCAACCAAAAACATATATTGCAACAATTTAATGACGACATTGGCATTTTTTATCGCTACTTTTGGACAGCAAAATTTTGGCCAACACTTAATAAGAACTTGGCTAGTACAATAGCTCGGTCTATTTGACAGAGAGTAAGATGTCTGTAAGTTATAATATGGTTTTGTGTTCATAATGGGAGAAGGAGCAGTCAATTGGAATAGTAAACCTGGACTTGCATGTGCTGCATTAAAAATGCTGACTAGACAGAAATTATGATATAAAATATTAATCTAGCAGAAAAAAAAAAAGTAAATTGCTTTTATCTCAACTAGGATATAATATTTAGATCAATTTTGATATATATGGATAAAATTGAGCCGATTACAAGGGCTTTATGCACAAATACCACATAAAACTAAAAAGATTTCAAATTTGCCTATCTTTTTATTTTTCTTTCATAATTGCAATTTTTAAAATTTTCACTTAAAAAAAATGCTCCATTGTTACCCCTTTCTTTTCTCTATGTTTTGTCTATCTCCATTGTAAATAAGCCGCTCCTCCCCATCTCTACATCCTTCATCATATTCTTCTTCACCTTCCCAATACTGAGGAAATTGAAAGAACGTTGTTGTGCATAGTTATTTTATTTATGCTGTTTTGCTTTATTTGAATCATGGTTTACGGTGGGATGGTGTGGTTTAATGGCTTGTTTGGAAAGATGGGCTCTTTATGATTACGGGTTTTCATAGTTAATCAATGAGTATATTTTGTCAAAATTTTAATACCACCAAATTGCTGGTTTTGCATTCTTACCATTTTTATTTAATTTTGATAACTCCATTTATATTCTAGTATAATTCTATTTTATTTTATTAAAATTATTTTTATTTTGTTTTAACTTTTTGTCCTATAAAAAATCTATTAAACCATAACATATCACATCATATTTCTAAACACATTAGCAAATATTATCACCCCACTCAATCCCATATCAATCCGCGAACTATTTTATTCAAACAGTGTAAACGGAAACTGAGTGAATAGATAGTTCAGAATAGGGGTGCTCATGGGGCGGAACGGGATCGGAGATTGTACCCCCATTCACTGCCTCTCTGGTGGCAGGGATTCCCCGTCCTCGCCCCCGATTCAAAAATGGAAAGGAAATTCAACCCGTCCCTACCCTGCAGGGATTCTCGCATCCTGAAAAAATAATTTTTTTAATTTTAAAATATAATATTTTATAAATAATTAAAATTAAAATATAATATTTAATAAATAAAAAATTTAAAATCAATTATAATTTAAATTAATATAAAATTTTAACCGTTCATAAATTTAAAATTAACACTACAAAAAAACTGCCAACATCGCTAATTAGCGACGCTACGATGAACAGTCGCTAATAGCCCTGTCGCAAATATAATAGTGACGGATCAAAAGTCAGTCGCTAAAATTAGCGACGAATTTTATTTTCCGTCGCTCATTTATATTCATAATTTGTCGCTAATTTCGCCGCTAAATAAATTCTAAAATTAATCGAGACAAATATAATAATTATTGTTAGTGACAAAATTTTCGTTGCTAATAAATATTTATAAATTGCACATAAAAATGAAAATTAACGACGCAAAATAACATCACGAATAATGCAAATTTCATCACAATTCATTTGTAATATTTTATTATTATAATTATAACATTCAAATTTTAATTTATATAAATAAAATTTCTCAAATACTATTAATTTAAAAAATATAACATCATAAAAATAAATTAAATTGTGCAGTACTTTACAAATAATTAGAAAAAATTCAAACTAAATAATACTACTGACAAATTTTTATACAATATGCTACCAAAAAAAAGAAACTTTGCAGTCTTCATCGTTCTTCACAAGCAACAACCAAGCACTTGCCTTCTTGTTTCAATAGACCTGAATGCATTATAAAAAATTAGAGATAAGAATTTTCGTCCTTTCTATCATACATCACTACATATGGGTCTAAGTACACAAACTACTTCTAATTAGTTATTAAATTTATTGTTGTCAAGAGAAAAAAAAACAAAAATAAAAAAAATGAAACAATATAGGATTAATGAAGGAAAAATGAATAAACATTTAAAAAGAGCAGAAACAAATAGAAAATATGAGTTTTGTTTTTTTTTTATTTTAATTACGTGCCTAATACAAAAAAGTTGCTCAACAATTTATCCCCCCCGGAGGTAATGCATTTATTTTTCGTCAAGTTTATGTGTGTAATAAGGCGATTTTAAGTTTTAATTGAAACCTAAAACAACAAAAGATCCTATAAAGCACATCTAAGAGAGAGGGCAATATAATTTCATGATACAAATTACAAATCAAGCCGCAAAATCCTATAAAGCACATTTGATACCAAATTAAAAATCAAGCACTCAACAGTTATAATAACTTCAGAATCAACAAAATGAACCTTTAAAAACAAAAAAGTAAATACTGACCTTGTTATTGATGCTCAAATCAATAGCACTGGAAGCAACAAAATCCTAGCTTGGGTTTGGCTTCAAAAATAACAGATACAACAGTCTAATATTCATATTTCTAACCCATAGAAAAACAAACTAATAATAAAGAAAGAAAGTAAAAGTAAAAAACAATTACCTATAATTAATTTCCTAAGAATTGACTGGACATTTAGGCTTTTCACTAAATAGCTGTGAGGAAATAATTAAAGATTGTTGCCATTTATTAATGAGTAAAAATAAGTATGAACATGGTCCCATAATTAATAAAACTTCTAGTGAAATAAGAAAATTTTGCTAAAACTACATAGTATAATTTTCTCATCCAACAGCATTCTCTGCTTCTTCACATATGTTATGTTCTATTCAACTCACATGTTAAACTTAATCTATTATTAAGAAATATAAAAAGAGGAAGAAATCCTACCCAAGGGAGGTTCTAAAACTCAATAGTCATTCACCCTTGAAATACACCATTTTGCACTTCAGATGTTCGTCGCTATTAGGTGCTTATTTTTCTAGAGTGATGTCCATTACTAATAGGCATCTTGCACACATAATAAAAGCAAGCTACACATCACACATTCATGCGCATGTCCCCACATAAATACATATAATTCATATATACTTCAACATTTCACCTTGTCAAGAGCCAATTTTGCCCAATTGTATGCCTGGTTGTAATTAAGTCTAGGACTTAATTGCCAGGTATGGAAAATCAATTGGCACACATAAACTTATGCAGATGTAGGACTAGCTGGGATGTGAAATTTTCCCACACCTAGATGACCCCAGCAACCCATGAAACATCAAATGCAGAATTTATAGGGGGCATAATTAAATAAATATTCTTCAATCTTTTTGAGTACTCAATTGCGGCCCAATATCTACAAATAGCAAATATGTTTGTTCAATCATCACAAACCTAGAGAACTATGTGCAAAAGCTTAAGCATAGTAAGCTAAGAATGAATCCAGCACTAAAAGTCAGCAGTATGAAGTGTTTAATTTAAAAAAACTGCCACATAAGAACAAACTAAGGTTTGTATTGTACCTCTAGAGAGCCTGAAGACAACTAATTGAAAGTTTTATAAAATCCAGAATGCAAGTAACCTCCAGAACCTGCTTTCTTGATACTGCAGTGACATCCACAGACAATGTCATAAAAAGGTTCCGGATAGTTATAGCTTCAATCTTTTCATGTATCAAAGCAAAACAAAACGAAGAGTTAAAAATCTGATTGTATATAGCATGTATCAGAATGGAAATCATTACAGTTAAGAGAACACCATACAACAGAACATAAACTTAGCATGAATTTATATCCAACAAATTAAGTAATAATGTATTTTTGACAAATTTGATCTCATTAAAGTGCTGGGACTATTCATTTGTTTCTACAAAAACATGAACATCAACTATCCTTAGAATATCATGCAAATAACCAAAAATATTAATTCATGATCACTCTTCTCCAACCCACATCCACTATGAAGAACATTCCTGGATCTATTATTTTTTTTTCAATATTGCACATACCGTTTGCATCAGAATCAGCTAAACCCACTACCATACAAGTGAATTTCTCTTTTCACGTACATAATTGTTCAATACAATTAATTACAGTGGAAATGGGAAAAAGATGTTCAGTCTAATTGATGCTTTGGTCCATACTTTTCAGCATCCATTACTTCATTCTTGAATTTTGCATAATTTGCTGTTGTAGACAATTTGTAGATTCAGATGTCAGAAACTTTTTTTCCCTTTTTTTTCCTCTTTTTTCTTCGGGATTGGAAGTAAGATGTTAATACTGACTGCCAAAAAACACATGGACAGAATGAAGTGATTTTTCAACAATCAATGCAAAAATCCAAGGCAGTTTCCCTAGACATTGCAGTACATATTATTAATATAGCCCAAATGTGCGTTAATGTCAAGCAATTAATGCAACCCATACCACCATATACCATAGATTATTAAAGAGACTAAGTAACTAATAAATCCAAAATAACAAAATATAAACAGCAAAATGAAATGGTTCTATTGAAACCTCATCTCCTTCAAATGCAACTCTGAAATAATTTAAGAAGGTTGAGGAATCATAACCACCAATGAATTGGAGTGCACATAGTAACTGCACCAAGAGTTTTTAAAAGGAAAAAAAATTATGCAATGAATGTTACAGGGCTAAATTTGGAAAGCAAGGAACTGCTCAATCTTTTCAAAATAATTATAATACATAACATTTAAGCTTCAGATAATACTTTACGATTAATAATATATAAAAATCTTGCAATAAAACTTATAATTTTTTTTAATATAAAATAAAAAATAGAAATTATATGGATCTTATTTTATGTGTAAAATAAAATTATTAAAAATAATTATTAACCATAAATAATTATGTAAATTTTTTATTAATATTATAATGTTTTTAATAACAGTATTTTAATATTATACAGTTATTATTAAAAATAATTATTAACCATAAATAATGTTTTTAAAATTATACAATTTTTAATAATAGTATACTGTACACCCGTATTAAAAGTGTTCTCGCACGATTTCAAATTTTTAGGACGTTACAATTAAGTTTGAATAAAAATAATTTAATTATAAAACTAGACATTTCAATTATTAAAAACTGAAGTTAACTCAATTAATTAATTCTTATTCAATTAAATAATAAATTAAGCTTAAAATCATATACGCATTAAATTGAAACGGTGGAGAGAGGTGAGGGAAGAGAAAATATTATTTTTATATGTAGGGTAAATTTCTGAAATTACTAAAATGCCCCTACCAAATTTCATCATTTTATCCTTATATTCAAGGATAATTTTGTAAATATATATAACTAAAATTTTTAATAATTTAAAATTTGCTCAAAATTTTAACCAAATAAAAATAAAGTATAAATTTTTCATAATTATTTTAAATGAAATAATAAATTTTATATTATTATTATTATATAAATATTTATATTTATTATTTTTCATAATATGACTATATAATAATTATAACAATTACTTTATTATTATTATTAAAATGTAAATTTTTTAAATAAATAAGTTTATATTTGGGGATAATTGATAAAGAAATCAATAGAATTCCTAATAATTTAATATTTGATTTAAATTTTATAAAATAAAAATAAATTACAAATTTTTTTATTATTATTTTAAATGAAATAATAAATTTTATATTACTATTTTATAAATATTTATTTTTATTAATCTTGAACATGCAAATATATAATAACTGTAACAAATAGTTTATTATTATTATTATTAAAAATATAAATTTTCTAAATGAATATTACTTGAAACTATACGTGCTAGTGAAATTAAAAAAAAATTATTTTTTAATTTATTTGCGACTAAAATTTACGTCGCTAATTTTTTACTGTAATAAATTACTATTAGCTTCAAATTTCTGTCGCTAAACCGTCGCAAAAAAGGCACTATATTTTCCTTCCAAATTTAGCGACTAAACTTTTCGTCGCTAAATTTTCTGGAACTAATTTCATGAATCAAAAATTATAAAAGTTAGCGACGGAAATATTTGTCACTAATTTCGTCGCAAAACATGGTGCGTATACTTTCTTTCAATAATTAGCGACTGTTTATTCTGTCCGTCGCTATTCATCGCAAAAAATAAAAAATATCCTCATCACGACGGAATTGTAAAATAGTCGCGAATTCATCGCACAATGTGCGACGAAAAAATTCCGTCGCTAATTGGCAATTTTTTTGTAGTTTAAGTATAATTTAAAACTTAATAATTATAAAATTAAGTTATATTTTAATTTTAACTTTAATTATTTATAAAATATTATATTTTAAAATTAAAAAATTATTTTTTGCGGGGGTGGGGATCCCCACAAGGCGGATACCCCATTCCTTGTCCCCCCCTCAGAAATACATATTGGGGATTTTTTTCCCCCATTCCCATCCCCGCGGAAAAAAATTCGGGGATTCCCCGCTCCTTTCGGGTCGGGTCCCCGCAGGCGTTAGGGATTCCCCACCCCGTGAGCAACCTTAGTTCAGAACTTGTGTTAATGATCATTACACTTGTAGCAATCAGAATGAAATTTGAACTATTAAATGTCGAAAACAGTAGTATAATACATGCAAACAAATTTGTAGTAATGTATGTTCAGCATCAATGTTATTCCAAATTTAGTTCATTGTTTCTAGCTTCTTTTTTTTGTTTTGGATTATTTCATATTTCAAACGATTTTGGGTTGATTTTTCTATCAAACTAGATTAAAATCTTCATATTATTTAGTTTATTTTGGAGTCCTTATGAGTTCGCTGGATTTTATTCTTAATAATGTTTTTTTTTACTTAAATAAAAGAAAAATGAATGTAAAAAAATAATAAAATGGAATTTCTTGCTTTCTAAAGAAATTGAATTCAATATGTATACCATTTTATACCATATGTAGAAATTCCTAAAATCAATTTGAACTCTATAAATTCAAATTACACATTTATTTAATGGTACTTCTTTCCGATTATTTATGTTTATCACTTTATAATTGATTTTATATACGTTTATTCTGTAGGTGTAAAAATTGGTAGCAAAGGCGCAGCAAAAGAATTGCAGGTATTCACTTGCAAGCTTTATTATATAACAAGTAATTAATTCCTCTTTTTTTTTCTTTTTTTTTAATTAATTTTACTCTTCTTATAAATTTCTTTTATTATTAACAAAATATTTAATAAATTAGACGGGCAACAATTGCTTCATACCTTCCTCAAAGAACAGCTAATGATATAAAGAACTACCGGAAGACTCGTCTAAAGAAGAAGCTGAAAAGGTTTCAATCATCTTTAGATCCCATCCCTTTACCCCAAGTTCATTCTTCTTCATTTCAGGGATCATCTAGAAGCTTCGCTTTCAGCCCCAACAGTCTCATCAACCACTCCTCCGCCGCCGCCGCCGCCTATGCCTCCAGAACCGAGAACATTTCCCAGTTTCCAGGAGGTTGGATAAGATCACCTCCGCTACCTATTAATTCATGTAATTGCCTCAAAAAGGGTTCAATTAACTATTAAAATAAATTTAAGGGCCTAAAACCTAAAATAAAATAATATAATATAAATTAAAGAAAGAAAGAAGTGTACGAATATTATAGACAATCAAGTACTAAAATCTTTGATTTCCTACACTCCTTCAAGCTAAATCTCATATATATATATATATCGAACCTTCTGCAAGATTCTGTGGATGGATGGGGTTTTAACGACGTGTCGTTTCATTGTCGCAAGAAAATAACAACAACAAAGAAAATGCTTCAAACTAAACAGAAACTTTCGGTGTATAAGGGATCTTGGATGGAGAAAAGGCCAAGAAAATGAGGAAGCTCATGATGAAGAGAGGAATACAGAGCAGGAAAAGCGGTGGGGGCGGCAGTGGCGGCAGGACCGGCGGTAGCACAAGCAGGACGAAAGTGAAGACAGCCATAAACATAATTGACGTTAACCCAAAATGCGTCAGCATTATCACTTAACCATTTTTCCTTTTTTCATTGAAAAATGGTTGCTGAGTTTATATTTGGGATATAGTTGCTGAGTTTATATATACTAAACTCTTCTTAAAGATTGCTAAAATACATTGAAAGAGACTAGGGAACGGAACCAGGTGGTGACCCAAGGGAATTGCCGTCTTCTCTGAAATTTTTAAAATTAAAATTTTTTTATCATTGCATTTAATCTTTCCAAAAAATATTATTAGCTCTTTTTCAAAATTTTTGAGTTTATATATCTATTCATAAAGTTCTATATATATTTTTTTTAAAAAATGGTATTACTTCTTAAGATTGTATAAAATTTCATCAAAATCATTAGACATATACTTAAAAAATATTTATGCACTTCAAATTAAATTTTTCATATAAAAAATACTTTTTTCCTTTTTAATTATTCTATCCGTTTTTTTTATCTGTCATTTTTATTATTTTTTAATTTCAATAAAAATAAATTATATTAAATTATGTAATAAAAATTAAATTATTAAATTTAATTAATTTTAATTTTTTTTTAAAAAAAAATATATTATATTAAAATTTAAAAATTATAAATAAATATAATTTAAATTTTATTTAAAAATGATACATATAAATGGTTAATTTTGTGGTTAATAAAAGAAAACGCTTTGCCAATGCGGATTGGCAAGTTATCAAGACATTGTGTAGGGACGTTCCTGTGACGGTCGTTGGATTGGTGGGCCACTCATATATTATATATATGTCCTGATTCAACTGAATCTTCGCAAATATATATAATAGCATTGATTTGATCAGTCCAAAATTATGGTTAATAATTTTCTAAAAGCAAATTCTTAATTGTTAGTTCTTACTTTTTGTCTTTCTTTTTAAATCTTTGATACTTTATATAACGAAATAAATATCCAAATAAAATTATTCTTTTTATCTTATGGTATATTATGTGTGTCTATTCGAGTAGCAAGCATCAAAAGATTATTAAAAGAGAAGCAAAATTATAGGATAAAATTGTATTAATTCAAACATTATGTGTAAAATTGCATTTTATTCAATTATTAAGAAAATTGGAAAAAGAATCTGAAGTTTCATGTTTGTATCGAAAGAATAGCAATTGATAACTACTTTTCAACTATGATAGATTTTGTGAATAAAATCTATTTGTTGAGGCTTTTAATTTTAGGCAAAACTATTGTGATTGATAATGACAATGAATATAAGTCACGTACGACCATTATGGAAATGAAAGATTAAGAGGGGAGGCACCCCTTCGCTGATTTTCGCTTATATGGTAATTAAACTTCCGAATCAGACCAACACAATAGTGAACCTGAAATCATTAAAAAGACAATTTTGGTCAATCAACCAGAATTACCAATAATTTTCTAAAACTTTTGATTTATTACTGTGGAAATTAACAAATTTAATTTAAAGATTTAATATACAAAATTCGACCCGAATACATAAAAATTTTCAAAAAGCTTAATGTGCAAAAATATCCTTAATATTTATAAAAAATAATAATTTTACTCCTAATATTTAGTGACGGTCAATTTTATCTTTAAAATTATCAAAATAATATAATTTTGCTCTTTAAATAAATGAACCATTAATTTGATCGTATACAGTCTTTTGATAGTCGATATGGATATGTTGTAAAATTTTGACATAATAACGTTAAACTAACGATTCCGTTATTCTAAAGATAAAATTGCATAATTTTAATAATTTTAGGAGTAAATTTATCCATAAATAAATATTAAAGATAAAATTACTCTTTTTAATAAACATTAAAGGTATTTTTGCATATATATTTATTATCCATGGTAAAACAAAAAATTTTAGAATTAAAATATCTTGATCTTGATCTTGATCTGTACATAGGTTTCGTAAAACAAATGGAAACAAGTTTTATTGTAAGAAAATATAAGGAGATGATAATTTCACAACTTCTATGAAGGTAGAAAAATAATAAATTACAATCGATGGGTAGTTATTTATAAAGGTTATTAAAATTCCAGGTGATAATTTACATATAATCAAAATTTAAATACAAGTTTTGAAATTTTTTTATAAGGAAGGATATTTTATATATTAAGCCTAATTTAAACAAAAAAAAAATTCCAAAGGCCCTGCAACCGACAAAAATTGTAACGTGAAGTCATCAAATCTGCCTGCTTTTTCTAGATTGTTCGGTGGCCCATTTTCGGGTGAAAGTCTCACTGTGAGAAGAAAAAAAAAAAAAAAAAAAGGAAAAATCAAGATCCATGAATAACAACAATTGATGGGTTTGTTCAATGCATGCTATTGATTAACATCATTGAAAATAGATGAAAGCCATCAATAACTCCCACAATATTGAAACACCACATCAACATGGCCCGATGTTTTCGTACCACTTTTTTCAAAATGCTTTTTTTTTTTCTTCGTACATGAATTTTCTATATATCAAACTGATATTATATATACCAATGCTTTGAAATTTCGCTCAAAAGTTAATTCAATCTGCTAACTAAATCATAAATCAATTGATTCGATCGGATCGATTCGAAATTTTTATTATTTTTTTAACTATAATTATTTATAAAAAAATTAAACATATAGTATGTAAAAATACATTCAAAAATCTATTAATTACCAAATATTAATATAAAAATATCAATTTTAAGTTTAATAAATTTTGTAAATGTAAAATTTAAATACATTGTCTTAAGTAATAAATATCTAAATAAATTCACATAACATTAAAAATAAACATTCAAATAAATTCATTTAATATATGTACAAATTACCGTAAATTTCGTACATAAATATAATTAATAACACCAAACTATGTAAAAAAAGATATAGTTTCATACAAAAATATTTTATAAGCTTGATTAAATGGGATAAAAATAAAAATTTGATTAATTATAATAAGAAATAAATCAAATTATATAAATATATAATTCTCCAACCACACATATAAGATATAATAAAATAAGCAAACCATTTTCTAATTTTTTAATTTTTTTTGAAAAGTTTTTGAAGTCTAATCCGGTTTTATTCGAATTTTCCCGATCCAATCCAGTTTAATCTAAATTTTTTCATTTTTCGAGTTTTATGTTGGATCAATCCAATTTTCTTACCAAGTCACGATTCGACCATTCGGGTCAAACCAAGTTTCAAAACATTGATATATACCAATTTTCAACCTTCTTTTATCCTGTATGTGATATTTGTCTATAGATTTAGTCGATAAACTTATACATGGATTTAGTTTAAAGTAATTGTTTTTTCATCTTTTTCCCACTAGGGGAAACTTTTGGTGTTGAGCATGGTTATTAAACTTGGGTTAACTCGAACGGTCGAATCGTGACTCGGTAAGCAATCCGAGTCGATTCAACATGAAAATAAGAAAAAGTATAAAAACTCGGATTGACTCGAAAAAATTGGATTGAACCGAAACTCAATGATTCAGACCGAATTCTGATTCAACCAAAAAAATTTGCATTTTAAGAAACCAATCCCTAAATTTCCGAAAAATACAGTGATATAATTAAAAACATAAAATTTAAAGATCATATAATGTGTTCTTTTAATTAAATCCATAACAAATTATTATATATATGCAAAATATACAAAGACAGTGTCTATAATACATATCTAAATGCAGAATTGAATTACCACAAAAATCTTTTATATTTGATCCTAACAGTACATAATTTTTTTAATTATTATTTTGTATATATAAGAGTTTATTAAATTACAACTAATGAACTGGTAATTATAATTGAAAATTTTGAAACGATAAGAATCTTTGAACATATAATTAGTTTCTAAGGATTAAAAAGTTGGTAAAAAAGTGGATTGAGCTTTGGTTGCTTAAATTACATGTTAATGAAACTGCAATTAGACATTGATAAGCACCATCCAAGGACAATTAATGTTGACTAATTAAGCATCATCATGTTGCAATTAGTATATAAGTAATATACAATTAATTTTAGAAACACAATTAACTTTATTAGTCTTAATATTTTTATATTGATATTTATTAATTAATAAAATTTTCAATGTATTTTGATATATTATATTTTTACTTTTTTATAAATAATTATATTTAATAAAAAGTAAAAACTTTGAATTAATTCGATCCAACCAATTAATTATTGACTTAGTTGATAGATTAAATTGATCTTCGAGCCGCTTCAGAAAACATTAGTGTTTAGTTTGCGAGATATGCGGTGAAAGCGTGCAATATCGGTGCTGAAATTAGAGAGGTTGCTATGCAGCTGATTAATATTTGAAGGGAAAGAGAGATAAATTTTGATCTAGATTACGAAATTATAGAATCCGTCCACATCCACAACATATAATTTATATTTTATTAGTAAATAATCTATTTGTGATCCAATATGTAAAGTAATTTTATCTAACTCTATTGTGTGACTAGTACCAATCCGTTTATGACTGTGTATGATCTGTTTAAATTATTTAAAATTTTATAATTTTTATATAATTTAAAATTAAAAAATATTTTAAAGATAATATATAAATTTTCTAATGAATTATTACTATTTAGTATATTATTTTAATGAACTAATCCAATATCAAATTACTCTTTTAAACTTATTAAAAGAGTAAATAATATCTTTTATATTATTAAAAATTATATGAAATACTTAAGAGCGTACACGATACATTACACTTCGGAAGTTTGTAAATTTTCATATTATCTTGAAATTTCAAGTATTTTAAAAATTAAAAACTATTTGTAAGCTCAATACCATATCATAATTTTGATGATAATTAAACATTTAATAAACTTAATTGTAAATTCCGTTTTAAGTAATTTATGTAGAAACTTTTTATATATTTTTTGATACAAGTAGCAAAAAAATGAGCAATCAAATACTTCAAGCATGGACACAAAGAAGATAATTTTGAAAAATGTTTTAATATGAAAAAAATAGGATATTAAATTGTAAAATCAAATTGAGACATATCCTTTCTATTCATACTTGCATATCATTTTAGAAAAATGCATAAAAATATTTTGAAGTCAGAAATAAGTTTTTAATCAAAACTGATTTTTTTTTAAATATTTCGTCAAAAAATATTTCGTTAAAAAATGATTTTTTAGGAAATGAATTTCTGACAAAACTCTAGATTTTGATATAAGACAAAGTAATTTGGCAACAGTGCTAAAAGTTGAATAATGGATTTTCTTTTTGAAAAAAAAAAAAAGTTTTGAATACTATGCAGGCAAAGAGGTTTTTCTATTTCAGGGAATTTTTTTTTTAATTTTTATAAGTCTGGGCTTTGCTTATGGGCCTGAGGGACTGTACGACTTCATAAATGGGCTATTTTATTTATTTTTAGTCACAGAAAAAGAAGAGGTGGGACCATAATAGTGATAACTGATAAGGCATTGGCTTCTTTAAATACAAGTAAAAAAAAAAATGAAAACAAAAGCATACGTGGATTTTTCTTTTTATTTTAAGATATGACAAATGGAATATTTTCGATTTATTATCATATCACTTTATTTTTCTTTTTCAATTTTATTTTTCTACTCTTTTAGGGAACATTGCATTCCAAAGCATTGAATGATTGAACTGCTTTAAATAAAAAAGAAATTATCAAATTTTTTAAAAAGATAACTGATAAACATAGTTCCCTAAAAAAATATTAGCTTATAAATTAACTTATATATTTATTCAATTTCATTCTACTATTTTCTTTTTTTAAAAAAAAAATATTTAGTATTTGAAAATAATTGATTCAAATTTTATTATTTTTATAACAAATAATAGTTAGACCTGCCGAGTTTTTGGTTATCTGAAAATACAAAATGTTTAGCAGATGAATAATTATTTTCACATTTTTAAATCTCACTTTTCACATTTTTTGTACTTCATTTTTTTTATATATCATTCTTAATTTGATTATAGTTTTGGTTGTAATTATTTGTGAGAAAAATTATATTGTAAAAAATTGTGAGTTGGGTTGGCTAGAATCTTAGAAAAAATTCTAGTAAGTGTTTTACATATTTTATTTTGTTAGAAAGATTTTGGATAGAGGTGAGCATGGACCAATTAACCGATTCATGAGTAAAAAAAATAACTAGCCCATTAATATCGAATTTTTAAAATCATTAACCATTAACTAGTATATTACATTCAATTAACCAGTTTATCGATTTCGGTTTGTTTGACCAATATTTTTTGGTAACTATTTAAATTTATAACATAAAATTATAAAAAAAATTAAGCAAAATTCAATTTAATTTCAAATGTGCCAAGTAATTTAAAATACAAACCACAAAATAAATATAATTTATTAACCACTATAAAATTTATGCGTTTGCTTTTCTGCTCCCTTCTCTACAATTCCGTTTTAATATTTTCAAACTTGTGTTTTCAAAATTGTGTTAAAATGATTTTTGAAATATTATAACAAATCTTACATACACATTTTCAGAATTATATTTGAAATTTTAATTAAAAAAGAACTTGCAAAAAATTGGTAAATTTTTATGTAACATTATTGTGCTTATTATTGGAATTTTGCATATTCACACATTTCTATTCTAGTAGAAAAAAAAGGGCAAAAAAAATTTGAGACACTCAATTTACATCCCCCTCCCCTTTGTGTGTCTTTAGAACCTGCACTATTATTGTCTTGAAATTTGGAACAATTTGATACATTTGTTATAAATTTTGGTACAATTTAATTTGATTTTTCGATACTAAATAATATAATATAATACAATCCGGTACTTTAGCTAATTCAATATTTTTAAAAATTTTCAAAATAAATATACACAATAATAAATATAAATATAATTTAAGTATCTCAATAAAGACAATTGAAATTTAAATAAAAGTACAAATTTGAAAATATAACATTTAACATTTTTTATGTACATTATGTTTGCACTAATATAAAAATCTTGAACTATATCTAAAAAAACTAACAAAAAAATTAAATAATTATAAAAAAAAATTTAAACATTAAATGCACATTTAAGAATTTATGTGAATATTATAATTACATGATTCAAACTTTTTAATTTTTTCAATTGATATCTCTGAAATCAAAAGTATAGCCAATCTCAACTAGTATTGATAACAAATAAAAATATTGACTGTAATCAGAATTTAAAAATTTCTAAATTTAAATTTAAACTTGTAAAAAAATTATTTTTAAAAATTTTAAAAACTATAAATTTCTTAAATTTAATTTTTAATTCCCTCCTAAAACTCAAAATAAAAAATATTCCTTCTAAAAAACTTTCAAGTTTAATTCTTAACTCCCTCCAAAAAATTTTAATTTTTCTCTTTTATCATTTAAAAATGTACAACTAAAATTTCATTATTCATAATAAATATATATAATTATATTATTAATTTAAATATTCATACACTTATTGTGCCAAAAATAAATAAGTATTATTTGAATGTCATTAAAAGTAAGTAAAATTAATTAATAAGATAATTATATACTCATATAATTGTATTAATCGGTAAAATATCATTATATATAATAAATATATATAATTATATTATTAATTCACAATTCAATTACTTGTATAGTTATTGTGTCAAAATAGATAAATATCAGTTGAGTGACACTAAAAGTAAATAAAATTAATTGGTAAGGTGATTATATACTCGTATAATTCCATAAATTGGTAAAATTTTATTATATATAATAACTATATATAATGACATTATTAATTTACATATTCATATAGGTATTGTAATAAAAATAGATGAGTATTAGTTGAGTTATACTAAACGTAAATGAAATTAATTAGTGAGATGATCATATACTTATATAATTATATAAATTGCACAATTAAAAAAAAAAGAAAAATAACGACAAAAAAAGTCATAGCTAATTGATGCTTTTTCGTCGCTAAATTAGTTTAGCGACAATATAGTGACAAAAGACACTAAGCATAATTTAGCGAGTACAACAAGTTGATACCAAATTTTAGTGACGAATAAACGTTATCGCAAAATATTCACAGCCATGTTGCTATGACAATGTTCTCACTAAATTTTATGATGATAATATATTCGTCGTTATATCGTTACGACAATGTTCACGCAAAATTTTGCGATAACAAAATTTTCATTGCAATATCACTACGACATTGTTGATGCTAAATTTTGCGACAATAGTACAATCTTTGCTATATCACTACGATAACGTTCTCACTAAATTTTGCGTCAACAGTACATTCATTGCCAAATCGCTCCGACAATATTTTTGCTAAATTTTGCGACGATATGACATCGTCGCCATACAACACACTTATCCCTTATTTTACAAGTATTTTGTTGCTAATGTGATTTGAGTGGCAAAGTATCTGTCGCTAATGTGTTCTCACAAATTTAGCTAGAGTTCTGTTATAACTAAATAGCTACTATCTAGAATGCTAATTCCTTGCTAAATTAAAATTATTTTTAATTTATTAAATTAATATGATGATTTAATCATTTAACCAGTAAACTACAAATGATAAATTTATATTTAGACTACTTAACATTTAATATATATATATGAAATGATTGTTATTTACAAATAGATATCATTTTTAATTGTATATCTATAATAACACATGCATATATAGCAATAACAAATATCGTCAAAAATATCCTGCTATATACTTATAACTATAATATGAATAGATGCACTTGCTTCTAAATCTGTTGCTAGAAAAGTTGTTGCAAGTCAGTAATATTGACAGAATTTGTAATTTACATTCTAGCTCCTGACGTCAATTGATGAAGAGAGAGAGATAGATTTTTACTCATATATATATATATATATATATATCCTTTCTAAATATTCTTTGAGTAATTATTTTGTTGATCTTATCAGATCTAAGCTTTTCAAAATTGCAGTATATAAGAAATCTACATTATAAATCTCAGTTTATTTACTCTTAACTTTTATTTTTTTGCTATCCAACATACATGGTGGAAAATCTTCATCAGGTTTACAACCACTATAAATAACACAATTTATGATGAATCATAATATGACAATTTTAGTAACTGAATTTTTGCAACAACTAAATAAATTTTCCCCAATATTTACTTATCATCAAGTTTCAACAGATTTTCATCAATTAGAATTTTGGTTCTACATAAAAAACTAAGTAGTATTCTAAATGAGTAAGTACTAGATGTAGATGCAACATGACACACATATGTCATGCTTAAAATCTTAGCTCTAAACACATATACACCATCCCCATCAAACATATAAGCTTAATGGCCGTAAGAAAAAAATGAAGCATGAGCCGTGGTTGGAAAGAAACTTTACTTGAGGAAACTTACAGAGAACTAAACCCAAATTTTGTATGATGAATAGATCAACTGGGGTAGTTTCAAGCACAAAAGGTCTCTATACTTTGACAGCCACTAAATCCCTATTCTCCTTTAGCCGACCCTTGTATACCTATCCAAGAGATGCTGCCATGGAAATACCACAAGGATAATGCTATTTGGCAAATTTCATTATATATAATAATTGTATATAATTATATTATTAATTTGTATACTCAATTATTCATACAAATATTGTGCTAAAAATATATGAGTACTAGTTGAATGGTGCTAAAAGTTCACGAAATTATTGGTAAGGTGGTTTTATACTCATATATTGGTAAAACGTCACAAATAATAACTATATGTAATTACATTTTTAATTTACATATTTATACAATTCTATCAAAAACAAATGAGTACCAGTTGAGTAATACTAAAGGTAAATGAAATTAATTGGTAAGGTAATTATGTGATAAATTACTTAGTTTATATATTTATATAGATATTTGTACAAAAAGAAAAATTAAGCAATAGTTAAATAATATTAATGGCAAGTTAAATTAAATATAAATATAAATTATTTTAATTATATATTCATATTCATATAAATATAATAATTATTATCACAATTAAATTTATCTCGATAATAATTAAACTATTCAATTTAATTTATTAACTTATTATTATCTTAATTTCGTGTATTAACATATTTAATACAAATAATTATGAAGTAAAATTTATATATAAATATAAAATATAATTATGAATAATATTTATATATAAATTATTAATATTATATATAATAATTAACAAATATTGGTTCTTTTGATCAATTCGGTTTTAAAACAGTTCAATATAATTCTCGACCCAGTTCTAGATAAAATATTCAAATCCGTTGCAAATAAAGTTAATGGTATAATTCGGTTCAGTTCTAGTTAAAAATTCAATTGTATAACTCGATTCTAAGTCTTTTTTCTGATATTTCGGTTTAGTACAACAAGATTTAGATCCGTGTATACCCCTAATACCATTTGAATTGGTTAAAAATTGTTGCACCATGTGTGGGTGGTTTTCACACTCTTTTCATAATGTGTCACGTATCTCTACATGGGGATAATTTAATATTTTTAATAAGTTGATGGGGTAATTTACACTACCAAAAAAAATTATTTTACCGACGGATTCATATTTCGTCGCTAAAAACAAAATAACCAACGAATTAGCTATGAAATGGTAAATACATAGGTAAGAATGAAAAAGTTGTAGAATGGTGACATTTTTAGCGATGTAAATGAAAAATGGTCGATAAATTTGGCGAAAAGTAGTGGAGCCATTTTGTAGCGACTGAAATTCCATCGGTAAAATGTTGATGTGTTTGCGACAGATTAGCGACGGTAATTCTCGACCGTCGGTAAATAATTGCAACATAATTTTTCCCCTCGTTTTGCGATGTATTTTTCGTCGTTAATCCATCAACTAAACTTGAATTAGCAACGAAGTTCCACAGCTTATCGGTCGCACCGGGGCATATAGTTAAGCAAAAAATATCGCTGACAATGTTTATGAAGTATGGGCTAAAGGTAAATGTGAAGAAAAAAGAGTTGAGGCATATAGTGGAAATGATAAAGAAAATTAATGGTGAAAATAGAGTGAGTTTTAAAGGCAAATATGCGGTTGCTATAGGTGATTAAAACAGTTTATTTGTGAATAGAGATGAATAATGAGAATTATAATGTATAATTATGTATGCCAAGCAATTAATGGCATTAATTAATTGATAATACCATATTAATACATAATTCATGTAGGTATTTTTATGGTTAGATAATGTTAGAAATCTATAAATTTTTTCAATTGAACTTAAGCCAGTATTATTAAATTAAAGCTTATTAGTATATTTGAAACTCTTATTATATATATATCTATCTATATATATATACACACACACACACACACACACACACACACACACACACACACACACACAATGTCCTTATAATACTCAATTAAATAAATGACAAATTGGACTAGCTCGTTAATGTTATATATTTTATCCTTCATAGATTCATGCATTAATAGTTCTTTTACTGTATGCTTTTGATTAACAATAATTTCATGAAAACAACAGTATTGCACCCCAATTAAATTTATATCGATAGAAATTAATGATTTAGGCAAAAAATATTCTTTTAATAAATTATAATTTAAAATTTATTCACTTAACAATAAGATGAAATTATTTTTTGTGGGATAATAACTATCAATAAAAATACTTTTCTTTTTAGATATAAGAGATTTAATTAATAGATTTTCTCATACATACACACATAAATTAAACCAATAATATATATAGGTAAAAAACAATTATCATTAATATGTATTCAATATGTGTATATATAGGGATATAAATATAAAAAATTAGATAAATATATTTACAAAATTATCCCTTATTTAACTTATATTGGAAAAAGAAAAGTGGGGACATTTTTGTCTTTTGAAAACCCTAATTAGGCCTTCTCTATTTGCCTTATCCTTCTTTTCTTTCCTAGGTTAGAGCCGCCACCTATTTGCCTTATCCATTCTTCATTTCCCTCCTTCTAGAAATCAAACCTACTTCTTCTTTTTCTTGCGAGTTGCACGGTAAACGGCAATACGACCTATACAGGTCAACTTACGGTGCTGAGGCAAGGCCGAGGCACCCTTCTCTAGTCATTACTTGCCAGCAAATGGGAGATTGGAGTTGAGGTACCCTTCTCAATTTACTGAAGGTTCTTGCCCCATGCCCTCCATTTCCTTTAATTTCTAGTGTTTTCTGATTCTATTAGAATATTTACTTCTAATTTCTCGTGTCCCATACCTTTCCAAAAGCAATTGAGATTTCAAGACTAATTTGCTCACTGATTACAGGTTTTTATTTTGGATTTTTAATTTTATTATTTGTTGCTAAGTGATAAGATTCCAAATAACTAGCTCTATTTATTCCTTTTCTATGATCTCATCTTTCCCAGTTCATCCAAAAATGGCATTTAATTTGCGTGTGTTTACTCTGAAGACTGGATCGATGGGTCGGACTTGTTTAGGAAATCGATTTTCCCTACAAGGAGAAGAAAGATGAGGTTTGGATTGATTGGGAGGACCATATTTTCGAGGACATTGTTCCTCTTATTGGCTTAGTTAGAATGATTCTTGACTCTAGCAAGTATGCGAATTTTGTTTTGGGGTTTTCATTTTGAATTATACTCGATTGTGTGGCTAATCAGCTGTTTTAGCCTTATACTTTTGTCTTTAATTTGGAATTCTTAAAACAGAATTAGATGGAAACTCGTTATTGAACACTTTTTATTAGCTTTTCATGTGATGCGTTGCTCATCATTCTTGGGATTTATGCATTATATTTTATAAAAATGAAGAAATAGACATAAAAAATGGATTTTTCATTGTAATACCTGGTGAATTTTGAAGGTTAATAGTCATGCAGAAATGGATTTTTCATTGTATTCTTTTGTGATAGGTACATTTTGCATTTGTAATGCAGGGTTCAAATTTTGATAATTTGGTGTTTCTTTGCTTTGCTACTTTCTTAAATATAATTAAACTTTTCACTTTCTATTTATTACCATCTCTTAGAGAAGTTTGATTTAGAAGGGCTTCATATAATTCATAATTAAGTCAATCACTTTCTAGTTGCTAAGTTTTTTTTTTCCACACAAATTAAATTGATGCTTATTTTATATGAGTTGCCTAAGGGTCCCATTTGCAAATTGGAATAGGTTTATTTTTCTTTAATATGTTTAATTAGATATGATGCCACTTTTGGTGAATCTATTTAGAAAATGTCATGGAAGATTTTTATTCCAAATTTAGATTTTTATTCTATGTTTAATGTAGGACAAATTTCTCAGAAAATTTATTCTATGTTTAATGTAGGAAAAATTGCTCGACAGATTTAGATTTGGAGACTGAGATGTTGTAGTTCACATTACAAAATCTGTAGTTTTATGATTTTCCACAAATTCTATTATTTTACCTACTGAACTTGTATTATTTGTTCAACAACATGCAACTTATCCAGATTTGGACAGTTCCACATCTTTCTTTGCTGTTTATGGTGGCCATGGAGGTCAACATTTATTTGAGTGCTATTAATTTCTGGTATATTTTAATTTTATTCTTCTACATCCTCTTTTTTGAAAAACCTTTATATTCTGAAATAATGTGGTTGCTAAATTTTTCATTTGTACAATTTGTCGCATCTTTTTCTCTTTTTCGATATAACTCTTCTCATTATTGCTATCAATTTGGTCTGGCTTTCGTTTATGTATAAACATATAATTATTTACTTGTAATTGGCTATCATTGTAGTTTGACAGTGAAGGGTTAAGATTACACAAGTTAATTAAAATAATCAGTTTGTTTAAAGAAGTTAAGTTTATTGCGATGGCATTTTTCTTGTAGTGGAAGTTCTTTTTGACTTTGTGATTAATCAGGTTGGAGTTGTCGAGTAACTTGTTTTATTCTATTCTTGCATGCTTATTTTAAAATGTATGCTTTTGGATATAATTCATCTTTAAGCTTTGAAGTCCCTCTTGTGAGAAGTCTCTTGCTTACTAGGCCAAAAAGAAAACATGATTCTTCCATTAACTAACATGTCGTGTTTAATTTGGTAGGGGAATGACACCTTGATACAAATATAGTGTGCAATTGTATCCTGAATGTTCTAAATACAGTAATCTAATTGCCATTATTTATCAATAGTGTTATATATTCCTGGTATGTCTTTTTCACAGGTTAATTTAGAACATGTTGATTGTTTCTATAATAAGTATGGAACTCAACGAGAAGATGATGGCGATAAGTTTGCTCAAAATGTTGGGAATACCCCATTTTCGAAGTCTTCAAAACCATTTAACCAGCAAGCACTTTTTGGTGGAAATTATGATGATGACTTCATGATAGGCATTAAATTTGCTAGGTGAGTTACTTTCTTTTGCATTGGTTTTCCCTTTTATGATATTATTGTTACTAGAGATAAATTTTCGGTGTTCCAATAAATTAATACTTTTCGGATCTATATTTAATGTGACTTTTCTTTTTGGAACATAAATTATGAATACGCATGGCGACCGTATGCGAAGATGATAATCCATATTTCATATGTGAAGCCTGAGGTTTCTAGTTTGTGATATTTTTAATGTTATTTTCCACCAGTTTTTCTAGAAATTTTAAGGTCCCTAAGATTTTAGGAACTCTATCATTGTTTTTCTAATAAACTGATTTTTAATGTTCTAGCAGCTTACCATGATGAGAATAACAAAAGCTACATGCTAGTCTTACTTGATACTAAGTGCAAACAGGAAATTGACTTGCATGTATGGCACAGGTAATCATTGGCGGTGGTGTTGGTGGAGGTTTCTTTGCTGGTGGTGCAACTGCAGCAGCTCTGGCAGGAAGGGCAACTCTCCCAGTCGAGACATCGACAGTTGAGCAAAAAAAGGATGAGCCAGTAGAGGAAAGTGATGATGACATGGGATTCTCTTTGTTTGATTAGAGTATTTGCTAAATTTCTCTTTCTTGATTTAGTTTCTTTTTTATTTTCCCAAACTCAGTGATTTGGGTTTAGATCATATTAATCGATTTTGTAGTAGAGATGCTTTATTATATGTACAAGAGTTAGAATGTATATATTGATTTTAAATTATAATATATCTTCAATAGAAATTTTAGACTTTTTGTATTGCATTTGTCATATTTGATTTGAGATTTTAAAAAATTAAATAGAACTATTTAATTTACCGACAAATTATCGACGAAAAAATGCGTCGTTGTTTATACTAAAATAAATTCAAATTTTATTAAATTTGCTGACGGTTTACTGACGTAAAATTTCATTGGTAGATGGTCAATGCGACGAAACATCCAACGGAATTTAAATAAAACTACCGACGGAATTTTTTAACAATTCCGTCGGTAACATTACTGCGTTGGTAAATTGGTACCTACCCACGTTGTAAGGTCATTTTCCGTCGGTAAAATGCTAAATTCCGTCGGTAAAATCCGTCAGTAAATTGCTTTTTTTTGGTAGTGTTAGGTTACAAGTACAAAATGTTAAACCGTGATAGTTTAGGGTATAATATGTTAAACAATAATAATTTAGAAGAAAATTTATTTATTATCCCTTATTTTTTAAAAGTTATACATCCATATTTTTTTACTTTTACTAAAAAAATTTAAGAGATAAAAATAATGTCATAAAATTTGAACTGTTTATGATTCAATCCATTTATGAGTCAATTCATTTGTAATTAATTTAATAATAATTTATTTGTGTTATGATCCAATTTGATTCAACTGAATTTATTTATGATTTATAAAATTTTAAATCATTTACAATATTGAACCCCATGTTACCCAATCCATTATAACCCGACTCAAATCCATTTGTCATCTATTACGAAAAATTCATTTTAATTATAGTTGCATATATAAATAGTATGCATACGGTGACCGGTTATATATATAACTATTTGACATTTAAAATTTGTCGATATGATTAATTTGAATTTATGATTAGAAAATCTATAAAAGAAAAAAATTATTTCAAATATTTAAAAATATAGTACCAAAAATTCGTATTCAAAAAATATAAATTATTGAAAAATGACTGTTATCATTAATCTCATCCTTTAAATGTGCCTCTTTTATTTTATGCTAAGCATGCACAATTAACTTTTTTTTTTTGGGATTTAATTTATTACCCTTTTTTAGAATATATCAAATGAACTATATCAACTAAAACAATAATATTATGTGCACGCCAATACAAACGACAATACCAAAAACAAGCTAACTAGCTAGATGAGTTAAAATAATAATAATATTATTTCAATATTTACAACTTGTATTTAATGAATTTCAAATTTATTCAAATATTTTGAAAGTTAGGTTTGGTTTTTATAAAATTTTAATTTGATTCACTTGTTATTATGTACAACTTTATTATTGATGGCGAATAACTTGAATTAATGTCTATATGTTAATATTTAATGATTAATAGGTTTTATGAATGTATTTATATTTTTTTATATAACGTTTTTCATACTATTTTTTCACATTTTATTGCAAATAACATATATATATATATATATATATATAAAGTTTTTGAGATAGTTTCAAGAATCTTTATTTTGGAAAATATATATTTTTCCATTAATTCTCATTAATTGGTAATTAAAAAATATTTTTCCTGATTATTTTAATAAATGTTTAAAAATAATTATAGAATAAATGGAATAAAAATGGTAGTGATTTAGTAATTATAAACTTTTAAAAGAATTCCACCACCGTTAATCATACTCTATAAATATTCTAAAAGTTCATAAATTTGTATGTTAAAATAGTTTGCAACAGAAGACTTACACAAATATATCATTTTTTTTCTTTGTTTTTTGTTTCTATTATTTTTCCCTTCTTGAATACTCATATTATTTTTTTCTCACTTGGGTGCTTAATTTTTCATTGTTAAATTGGATACTCTCAAATTATATAATAAAGTTTTGGTGTTTGTATAGAAATTATTATAGTTTTCCCTTCCTTTTTTTTTTGTCATTCTTGCTTTCATTTTTTATTTACTAATTTTTTTATTTATGACAAATTGATCAATTATAATATTTTATTTATTTTTTAAATATAAATTTATATTTATTTTTCATTATCTAATTTACCTTAAATTACATCGGATACTCTCAAATTTTTCATTATCCCTATTACAGTACATGCCATCTACTAATCTTCATTGCTGGGCTTACATTCCTGTCTCTGCGCACAGTCACAAAACTACATGCTAAGCCCCAGTAGAGATTAGCATCAATCTTTAAGTATGGTTTTAGAAGTTGAATTGCCAACGATAGAATGGCCTAGATAGAGGTTGCTATAGCTCAACCTACTAGATGAGAATAGGAAACGAGCTTTCTATCATAACGAGAACTGTAATGACTATACTAAATTAACCTAATTACTGTTACTAATTACATTTTATTAATCCATAATACATAGGGTTACGTTAATCTAATCAATTATCATATATCATAACTTGTGAGTCATCTGTTAATGATGCATATAGACATATATACACTATACAAGTCATAAAAGATTAAGTCTGTTACATTAAAATTCTGCTAGGTTATTAATTACAAAACTTAAAAATCATATTACTCTAAGACAAGATACATCATGATCTACTCAAAAAGATACAAAAATGAAGCTCATACATTAAAATGATTCTTCCTAATCTGATGTTGGCTTCTGAAGTTGTTGGCTTTGTCCTTGAAGAAAGGGTCTAACCTGCGAACCTACACGGATAAACACCCGTGCTAAGCTATAAAATTTAGTGGGGAACAAAATAACATGTTGATAAGCACTCATAGTGGTTATCACCAAGCATACAACAATACTACAAAATAAAATGCATTCACTCCATTAAGAAATAATATTAAGTACATTATTGGAAGCAATAACTATATCATTTAATCATAATAATAAAAGATTGCAAACTATGTATGCATGTCATTCATTGTATAAATTGCCTGCTTAAATTCTTATGGGTGTGGATAACGGATGCTTTGGATACCCGAAGGTATCAAACATATAAATACCAGAAAGGTATTAAATCTGTGGACCCAATCGTGGTCAAAACTGTGGTCTCATTTAGAGACGTACTGTGGACCCATACGGGTCAGACTATAGCAGCTGCGACTGTAATCCTATAGGCATGCCTATCTATCCACAACCAACTTCCAATCCAGGTGTTATTTATTTCATATATTACCATGTCATCTCTTGTACTTAAGTTATCATATTTCATCATATAGGAAGATTGTACATGAAAATATCTATTATAATTAAGATAGTATAACTTAATTATTAGCATATTATTTCAATAATGCAAATGTGTATATACATAGGCATTATTCATAGTAAGTAATGTAAATAATGCATACTCATAAAATAACTTTGATAAAATTTCATATATATATATTTATGTTTATCATTCCTATATGCTCGTATTTTAAGGTCTATTATGTTCGGTTATGGAAGCAACATATGGGGGTAGCCTACTATAGTGGAAAAAGGGAGAAAATAAGCAAGTATAGGGGACAAACGCCTATTGTCATGCTCGCGGTAGTCGGCAACAGCCCAAATGAATGTTTTGCTATTCATAAAACCCTATAAACTGGTTAAGAAATTCAACTTGTACATCAATTTAGGCACACCAAACGACTTTTTTTTAACAAAGTTATCTTCTAAAAAGCTTTAGCCCTATGTTTCTAGTTTTTAAAAAATCAAAAATAATTTTAATCTGACCTATATATCTCCAGATATTCACTAAAACTCCATATTGCTCACAATGATAGGGCAACGATCCTAACCCGGATTCAAGCCAAATTTTCTATAACATGCAAATTGATTCAGGCTTTATTTTCTTCATATAAAATGTATATAAATAAGTCTAGTTTCTTATCCAACTATAATTTCTCAATTTGAGTCATGAAAACTCAAGATATAGCCAAAGAAATACAGACCGGTCAATTGGATCTTAAGACAACTTTTTGTATCTTTGAACACAACTTGCATATTTTGGTTCTAAACTCATCTCAAGCTTAATATCAACCTATAAAACATATAATATCATCAATAAGCATAGCTCTCATGTCAAAAACATCATGGACACACACTCAAAACCATGCAAGTTCCCATACCCTTTTAAAGCTTACAAACTTCAACCTCACCCTTGAAGAGCCTCTTTCTCTTTCTTCTTGCTGCTTTCACCTTTGAAGAAAGAGACTTCACCATGAAAACCCATAAATTCTTCTAAGGAAACAACATACATAACCAAGGGAAAAATAAAAGCAACAATACCTTATAAGCAATCACTAACTAAATTTTCTTACAAAACTAAGGGAGAGATTTTTTAGAGAGAGCTTTTAAGAGTTGAGAAGGGTTGAAGATGGTTAAAATTCAGCTTTGAATGGCCGGCGATCAACCTCAAATCCCCTTTCCCAAAATCTTTCTAGGAGCCAAGTGTCCTCACCTAATTGGACCCTTAAAAGATTTTTATGGCAAAAATGCCCAAAGGTTTATAACTTTTATTAATTCCTGACATTGCCCCAAAACTTACCCTTTCACTTTTCAATTAGGTCCCTCTATATTCATTTACATTTAATTTAACATAGACCCTAATAATTAATTAGTGAAAAATTCTCCTACGGTATAATAAGGGGCATTACAAATCTTTTCCCCTTAAAAAATTTCGTCCTCAAAATTCATACATGTATAGAAGAGCTGTGGGTATTGAGCCCGCATGACTATTTTAGGATCCCAAGTCACTTATTATACACCATGGTGTTTCCATAATACTTTGACTAAGGGAATTTCTTTGTTTCTCAATTGTCTAACTTCCCTGGCCAAAATCATCTTAGGCTTTTCATCATACGTGTAGTGAGATCTGACACTGATATCTTGCACTGATACAATATGTGACTCATCTAACCGATACCATTAGAGTATAGAAACATGAAAACATCATGTAACTTTGATAGCTCACTAGGAAGATCCAGTCTATATGCTTCCAGTCCAATCCTTTCCTGAATTCTGTAGGGGCCTATAAATCTAGGACTAAGTTCTGCACTTTTCACCATAGAGATAATGTCGTCATATTTTCAAAGCAAAAACAATAACTGCCAAATCCAAATCACGAGTCTGGTAATTCTGTTCGTGATGCTTTAATTGTCTCGATGCATAAGCCACTACTTTACCTTCTTGCATCAACACACACCCCAAGCCATTTTTTGAAGCATCGCTATATATAGAGTATTCTTTACCTGATATTAGTTGATTAAGAATGGGGGCTTCAGTTAACATCTTCTTTAGCTGCTCAAAACTTGCCTGACAATGATTTGTCCATTCAAATTTAATCCATTTTCAAAGTAACTTAGTAAGTGGAGAGGTAATGACTAAAAAACCTTTCACAAATCGTCTATAATAGCCGACCAAACCCAATAAACTTTTGACTTTTGGAAAATTCCTAGGCAGCCTCCAATTTACAATAGCTACAATCTTTTTAGAGTCAACCCTGATGCCTTTTGAAGATACCACGTGCCCAAGAAAAGAAACTTCTTTAAGCAAGAACTCACATTTACTCAGCTTTGCGTATAACTATTTTTCTCATAAAGTTTACAACAGAATTCTCAAGTGCCCCGCATGTTCCACTTCATTGCGAGAATAGACTAGTATGTCATCTATAAACACCACAACAAACTGGTCTAAATAGGGCTTGAACACCCTATTCATGAAATCCATAAAGGCTATTGGTGCGTTAGTCAGCTCGAAAGGCATTACTAAGAATTCATAATGACCATATCGAGTTCTAAAAGAAGTCTTATGAACATCTACATCCTTGATCGGCAGTTGATAATATCCTGACCGTAGATCAATCTTAAAAAACACCCCAATACCCTTTAATTGGTCAAATAGATCTTCAATCCGGGGTAGAGGATACTTGTTCTTCACCTTTACTTTGTTAAGTTGCCGATAGTAAATGCACATTCTCAAGGTGCCATCTTTCTTCTTGACAAAAAACATCGGTGCACCCCAAGGTGACACACTAGGCTTGATGAAACCTTTATCTAACAACTCTTGCAACTGAATTTTTAACTCCTTTTAATTCTGATGGTGCCATTCTATATGGTGCTATAGAAATAGGAGCAATTCCTGGTAAAGTTTCTATAGATAACTCTACTTCTCTCTCTGGTGGCAAACCCGAAAGTTCTTCGAAAAAACATCAGAAAACTCATTAACTACCAGAATATCTTGAAGATTGACTGTCTCCCTTTTTGAATCAAGTACCAGTGCCAAGAATGCTTCGCATCCTTTTCTAAGAAACCGCTTTGCTTTCATGGCGAAAATAACATTGGCTAAGGATTTAGATTTAATCCTTTGAATCAATATCTTTTTTTCCCTGGCATCCTTAACTACCATAGTTTTAGCTTTACAATTCACTATGGCTTGGTATCTAGACAACTAGTCCATACCCAGAATTACATCAAATTCATAGAAAGGTAAAAAAATTAAATCAGTTGAAAACTCTCTCTCTTGAATCAAAATGGGGAAATCTCTATCGATTTCATTTACACATACATTGTAGCCTAAAGGACTTATTACACATATATAATAACTCAAATGATCTACAGCAGATACATTTCTGCCTAAATTTCCATTACAAATATACGAGTGTGTAGATCCTGGGTCTTTAAGCACATGCACATCAGTATCAAAGAGAGAGAATGTACCAGCTATGATCTCAAGAGCATCTATATCTTCTTGAGCTTTTATGGCATAAGCTCTGATAGGAGGTGTAGGAGCAAATTGTCGATCTACTATCTCAGAAGCATTCCTGGACTGTGCTCTAAAATGACCTAATCCACCTCTGCCTCTACCACGACCTTTACCTGAAGAGGGTACATTGGAAGCTCCTCTGTTACTTTGTTGACTGGAAGCTTGCTCTTGCTTCATAGGATAACTTGCCATAAGATGCTCCGTGCTGCCACATCTGAAGGAAGCACCTGTGAAAATACTACAGGTGCCCCAATGTCGCCTATAACAGTAGGTACACTCTGGAGCTTGACCTCTACCCTGTCCTGAGGAAGTGTCCCTTTCAGAATCGGTTGAAGTGAAAGCTCCCTGTGATCTACCTCTGGATGCAAGGCGGTTACCAGACTCAGCTAGTTGATCACTTGGAGTCATTCTTAATCTTTTCTCTATTGAAGAGCCACCCCGAGAGAAACTTCTTCTTTTTTGCTCTCTTTCTCTTTTGGCATTCTCCTCTTTCTCTACCCGAATAGCTGCTTGAACCAATTGATGATAATCCATTAGGTGCAAAGAGATAGGCCCTATCAAATGCTCCCGAATTCGGTCATTCAACCCGTCTTTAAACTGGCGACATTTGAAAGTCCCAGTCAGCATGGACTTGGATGCATATTTACTCAAACGACTAAATTTTGCTTCATATTTATCCACTGACATACCCTTTTGCTTTAGCTTCAGAAACTATTTTAACCTCTCATCTTTGTATGCTTCAGTCACATACCTCTTTTTAAATTCTACAAAGAATTCCAAAGAGAGGGAATCAGGTAACTGGGGTTGTGTCTGAACTAGCTTCCACCAATCATAAGTTGCTCCCTAAAGCAAGGACACAACACAAGTCACTTTCTGATTGGCAGGGCACTGCACTTCTATAAATACCCATTCCAATCTTTCGATCCAAAGCTTAGCTTTCTCAAGCTCCTCCCAAGTAGTACCCAGAAACTCTTCTGCACCATACTTTCTGATCTCATAAATAGGAGCTTTTGGTGCAGTCATCCTTTGTAAAATCTGAGCCATGTCATGGGAAATTTTTAGCAGCGCTTCTTCAGGCTCAGCAATAGCTACACCACCTCGAGTGGATGCAGAAGATTCAGGCTAAGAAGGATTCGATTGTCTAGGTAGATTGCTTTCAGCCGATTCATCTACCACTTCACGATGTCCCTCTATATCTATCAATATTAAAGAAACATAGGGACAACAACTATAAGCCAACATCAACAATAATTCTATGTCTATTATAGGCCAGAACCGCCAAACCAAGGTGCTTTGATACCAAAAATGTAATGACTATACTGAATTAACCTGATTGCTGTTACTAATTACATTTTATTAATCAATAATACATAGGGTTACATTAATCTAATCAACTATCATATATCATAACTTGTGAGTCATCTGTTAATGATGCATATAGACATATATACACTATACAAGTCATAAAAGATTAAGTCTATTACATTAAAATTCTGCTAGGTTATTAATTACAAAACTTAAAAATCATATTACTCTAAGACATAATACATCATGATCTACTAAAAAAGATATAAAAATAAAGCTCATAGATTAAAATGATTCTTCCTAATCTGATGTCGGCTTTTGAAGTTGTTGGTTTTATCCCTGAAGAAAGGGTCTAACCTGCAAACCTACACGGATAAACACCCGTGCTAAGCTATAAAGCTTAGTGGGGAATAAAATAACATGTTGATAACCACTCACAGTGGTTATCACCAAGCATACAACAATAATACAAAACAAAGCGCATTCACTCCATTAAGACATAATATTAAGTACATTATTGGAAGCAATAACTGTATCATTTAATCATAACAATAAAAGATTGCAAACTATGTATGCATGTCATTAATTGTATAAACTACCTCCTATCTAAGTTAGATCAAGGGCATTTTGGTAAATTCAAAGCTTTCACCTAAAAGACTACCACCTGTCTATGATAGATGCTCATTTATGGAGGTATTTATTGATTTCCCACATTTTTGGTTTTCAAAAATGGAAAAATAGGATTTTTAAGGGATTTGGCTTGGATTTTGAGGGGTTAATCCCTCTATACTTGGAGAGTTAGAGTTTGAATGTAATTCTATCTCTTCTTTAGGTATAAAAGAAAAAAATTAGGATTTTTCTTGGGGAGATCATTTTTGAAATAAAAGGAGAACATAGTCCTTGGAGAAGAAGAAATCAATTCTTCTTTCTCTAAGATAAGAAGTTATACACACTCTTTTGATCTAACAAAAACACAAACAAAAATCATTTTATTTTTTTGAGCACAAAACCGAGGTTGGAGTAGAGATATGGACTTTAAGGTATACGGAGTCAGAATATCTTTCTGAGGGTAATATTTTAGGCTTCCCTCCCTCTTTCTCTTTCTAGATTCAATATGTTTATATATGTTGTTTAATGATAAGATAAACATGTTTTTTGTGTTTTTTATTCGAATTCATATGCTTAATTAAATGACATGCTAGTATAAACATGCATGCATGATAAAATGCTGATTTGAACTTTATTTTTTATAGATGTCATTTTAGGTGTTAGTTGAAGTGTAGTTTAAGGTTAGAATCTTAGTTTTTGCATGTTTTGGATTCATATGATCATGCATCTAGGGTTTATTTATGGTTTTTGGTTCCTTTATGTTAATTTTTAACTTTTTATATCTATCCTTTAAGTGACAGATGGGAACAAACCACCAAAGATGGTCCTTTGTTAATGCTACAGGTGGGATGTCACGGTGATTTCCTATCATCTCAGCCCTTCTTTTTCAAAGGCATCCGTCACCTGTCCAGGGTGTTCGTGGCTAATTTTATACCCATTTTAATATATTTTGTGTCCTTTTATGGTTCTTTATGTTATTTTATCGATATTTTATGTGTTAATTCACTTTCTATGTCCTTGCATACATATTTTGCTTTTGTATACCCATTTAATTTTGTGATGACTTCTTGTATTTTATTTTAATTTTTTTTATTATATATTTTTACTATGCTAAATTGTTGATCTTTGTGATTTGTGTGAGTGAATGACTCAATGGCATATGGAGTTATCTTCAGATGGTCACATGTTAGGAGTCGTGCCCCTAGTCAATTTAATCCTCTCTTTGCTTATTTTATTTTGTATTTCTTTCATTCATTATTTCATTTTATTTATTTTTATTAATTTATTTTGATGTTTTTTAAGATGTAATAGGTATTAAAAATGGTTTTCTCCACGTCAAGTGGAAAAGACACTCAAAATCATTTCTACTAATTAATTTGGAGTTTTTTTTTTCAAAATGTGGATCAATGTCAAATTTTTAACCCAAAAACATACAAGTGATAAAAGGTTTTTTTGGTAAAATATGCATGAGGGAACCAATGTTCCCAACTTCCATTGTAACAACTTAATTTCAATAGGAACACCAGTGATTATGAAAAAACTAGTAATAAAACCAGATATCTTTATACAAGTATATCATTTCTAGTATTAAATTCATAGACAAATCTAATACTTAGCATAAAAATCTAGTTTTAACTTTCTAAATATTCATTGAACTCTTTTGCAAGTAAATTCAACTTTAATTTATTCTTAGTTCCTCCTCTTTTAGTATTAACCAATATTATCAACATATAATTACCTCAAAATCAAAAAATAATCATGCATAGACAGTAAAGAGTTAATCTAAGAACATGCAAATCTTTAACTATGTCTAAACCAAATTTTAGTTATTGAATCAATAAACCAACAATTAATCTCAACACAATCAAAGATAAGAATATGCTTAAAACTAAGAAATCATCAACTAATATTTAAAATTAAAGCTCAACTCAAGTTATTACAATAAAAATAGAAGGAATTAAGTATCCATTAGGAAAAGTAAAGAAAATTATTTACTAAACATACTAAAAACTAAAGCAAAATTAAGAAAAAGAAACAAAAATATAGAGTTAAAAAGCTCCTTTGATTAACCGTATATAGAAAACCAGAGAAGACTTCCTGCTCTAAGCTTTTGTTCTTTACAAACTAAAACAAAAAAAAATGTAAAACCAAAACTAAACTAATTTTATGTTTAACTAATGAATTCTCTAATGATCTCCCTTGTTTTGGTGTTTTGAGCATCTATTTATAACTGAAATCTACTGCCCAAAGAAGAAGTTTTGCCCTTTGTTTCTTCCAAATTAGAATGGAAAAAGGATTTTAGCTGAATTGGAAGTTACGTCAAAAACTGTCTCTTTATGTATGGGCAAGCACCTAAAGAACAAAATCTTTGTACTGTCGTGTATAAGATGAAGAACAATGGTGCACGACTAAGCAAAAATTTAGCCTTGGTAATGCACGACCAAGCACAGACTTGTTGTGCCAAAATAAATTCTTTGCCTTTTGGTATTATTTCATAGTTTTATCACACTCGACCATTTGAATTCCTTGCTCGGTCGAGTGAAAGGTCTTTGGACTAAATGTCATAATTGTTTGCTATAGTTTCCCAGAATTATGAAATTGGTCCAAAACTTTTCCTTTCTTTCAATTTATTCTATTTCTCTTCAATTTAACCCTGAAAAATATGAAAACTTAAAATTAATTCTTAAAATACAAATTCAACCAATTAAACAATAATTCAAATAAATTAACTCAATTAAATACCTAAAATCACACTAAAAACATAATTTAATTCATAATTATCAAATACCTCACACTTAGACTATACTCGTCCTCGAACAAATTAGAACAATCCAAATCCTAAAAAAAAATCAAACTCAAATAAAGAATCATGTATTTTAAAACCATGCTTAGCAATTAACAAGAGCACTTAATAAAATTACATCTAGAACAAATTTATATAAGATAATATGAGTTAGTTTCCTTGTGTGTGTACAAGACCAAAACATTATAAACAACTTTCAAAATCAAAAACACCAATGCAAATTCATAGACAAGCTTAGAATGATTGTACACCTAAGTATACAAATGGTTTCAAACTTTAAACTCTATAAACACCATAAGCCTCTCCTCGAGCAACGGAACCCGAAGGTCATCTCCGCTAAACAATTCAAAAACAAATCTTAGAACTACTTAGATCTTTCAAAAGTTGTAATGGCATCAAGGTATTGGTTATCAAAGAGTGGATGAAAGATCAACAAAAAGAATAGCCATTCTAAGATAAAATATACTAATATTTCTAAAATTTTATCCCATTAACTTAGAATTAAAGTACATAGCCAAACTTGCTCAACTCTTTTTTTTCAAAGTACTTTTGAGAGAAAGAACTATTGATATTCTCTCAAATTCACAATTCATTTCATTTTAAAAAGTCATACTTGCTTTCCCTTGTAAAATACCCCACACTTAAGATTTTTGCCACATATGCTAGCTTTATTACAATATTTTTTTCTTTCTTATTTTCTTTCTTTTCTTTTTTTTTCACACTAGCATTGTTGTTGGCAATAAATAATAACATGGGTAATTACAAGGCAAAATTTCACTATTTTTTACTTTACTTCAACAATAGCCCTTGACAATAAAATAAAAAACATCTTACTACACCCATCAAGATACCCAATTCCTATTAATCCATCCAATCTTAGAGTAGCCAATTCTAGAAGGGAAAATAAAGGCTTTTTAGGCTATATGGTTAATAAATGAGTATACCAAGAAAAATAAATATGGCACGTATTAAGCATACCTCATTCAGTTCAAAATGGCTAACAAGGGTCAAACAAGCATATAAGGTAGGAAAATAAGTTAAGATATGGCTTAACAAGAAAAATATTGCCTAGATCACTTTCTGGCTTGTTTTGAGTTGCTCTTATGCTTTGAAGGGTGATGAGAAAGGTTCTAGTGTCCTAAAATGTATTACTTAACTATTTCAATGTACTATTTTTATTAAGTTCAAAAACTAATCTTAAGTGCGCAAAAAGATAGAAATTAACAGATATAAGTCTAATTAAATGTCAAGCTAGCTAGAAATTTATCAAACAACATGTTTGTCTTAATTCTAAACAAAAATTTTGAACGTTGCACATTGTTGCTCCTTGAGAAGGTTAATAGATATTACTTCTTGTGTGGATACCTTGGAGATGTCTTGAAGTAAGGACACTGGTGGTTTACGACAATCCAATACGATGTTTAATAATTATTCAACATACACCTACGATAAAGTTCTGAAATTTAGTAAGAATATTCAATTTTTTTACTAGATCATCAATTTTGGTTTATAAAAAATTTTAAATTATGTCCTTTACATCTGATGTAATGTGATTATAAACAAACAAAGATTTTTGCGCCACAAGAGGTAAATATGTTTTCCCTTTTATTTTGAATGATATAATTTGTTATAGGTAATTATTATGCATGAATTCATTCATCTATTAATTCTTTTTTTTTTTTGCCATTCTTGCTTTTTTTACGTGTCAATTGATCAACTACAAAAAAATTATGGTATATTTTTCTTTTTTATTTATATTTATTTATTCTTTATTTATGTATTACCTTTTCATATTTATATTATTTTTTATTTTTCATATTTATATTATATCGCACACAATGCCACCTTACAACTAGTTTTATAAAATTAAAAAAACATTTAATAGAATCTAATTGAATCAATCCAATAATAACTCATTCAAGCGTTATATTTGATATCCCATTCAATTTTTAAAATATTGCAAATGAACCCATTAATGTACTTCCCAATGAGAACAAATAAGGAAGGTTGTTTCTAGTTCAGATGGTGTTATGCTTTCCAGCATTGAGTGCACCAAAATGTAATTTAGTGGTAATCAATATATTTATTGACAGTCTTCCTATTGGCTAGCCAAAGTTTGGTGTAAGGAAGATATTCTCATGGTTTGGTCAGGTTAATAGGGTTTTATTACTAAAAACTGACCAAAATGGTTTTAGATTTGGTTTTGTAACCATATATGGGGCTAAAAATTATGAATTGATGCTTTTAATGCTGTGTAGATTTCATATTTTATTTGGGGTCTTCGATAATAAATAAATGAAAGAAGATTAATTGGCATTTTTATGGAGGTATTAAGTTGTTGTGATATCTAAATTTTCTTCATAATTCTATGCTTAATTTCTGTTCATGTAATGATTAGTTTATAAATTATTTATTTTTCTTCTATCTATGTAGTAAACAATTTAAATAAGAAAATATAAAATATAAAAAATACAAAGAAATGAAAAAGAATAAATTAATGTTTATTTCATTAATATAAAATAGGTACACGCCTTGTAAATAATATAATAATTTGACAATCAAATAAGAAAAGAAAAATAAGACTAAAATTTAAATTAAAAATAAGTTACATATAAGAGAATAAAATATAAATCTGTTATGGGCTTAAGAATACATCATAACTCAATTTAGAAGCCCAATTTTGAATAGAGACCTCATTGACAAAAGGCTAAGATAGTTGCTGAGGCCAACTGATAGGAATCCAAATTTAATGGGATTCAATCCAATAATCACATTTTTGGTTGGCCTAAGCCTATCTATCAAGAGGGTAATAATGCTAAGAGACCAAACATTAAAAGGGACTCTTGTAGTAATTGAAATTCAAAATGGTTTTCATAACAATTTTTAAAGATACCAAATGAGAATTTTTGGAGGACTGTATAAGAAACTATTATACTAGAATTATGAAATATTTTAATTATCCACCTTTTTAACCAACAAAAGTAGGAATTTAAAAGGATTTAATTTAGAGACTAAGAAAAGTGTGTTAGCTTCCTAGGTTAGAAAAAAGAGGATTTTTTTCTTGACGTTATAAGAAACCAAGGTAATAGGTTATAACTATATTGATATCAAATGGGCATGGGGTAAACAAAATTTTAATTAGGTTTTATTGAAATTTAATTGGAATAATAGGGTAATAATGGTATCTTGGATCAAATGTGGTTTCTTAGAAAAAATTGAAATTTCTAAAGATCAATATTGGATTGCGATTAAAGGGTAAATAAAAGCCACCGATTCAATTTGTTTCTTTAAGTCTGTCTCTGCACCAGTTGAGGAGGATTCTTAAATTTCTCTATGGTCTGACCTTATCATGTTCACATAAACTTTTTTTCATATATCATATTGATGTAACCTCCATATACTTTATTCATATACATATACTATGGTCTAAAGAATTGACCTCATGTATGTCATATTCTATCTTAATCTATAGCTAACACTTGATTAGATACATTCTCTGTGGATATACATATATGGGTTGAAAGTCTAAACTATCATCATATACATATATTTGATAAGGATAAAAGAAATACCAACTATAACTTTCAAGGCACTTTACTTTACTCATAAGAATTCTCACTTTTGGTCATTTCATTTCTATAATATCCTCTTAATATCTCTCTATATTCTACTATCTATAGGAAAATAGGGATATCTGCATTAGGCCAATACTACCTGACTAACCATAATAACTTATTCCTAGACTTCTATTGATAAGAACTATCTAAACCTATGCTCTGATGCCAATAAATGTAATGCTCCCTCCAAGGGCCTTTTCTGTTACCATACATACCATATTGATAATAAATGTAACCTAATTACAAATCATTTGCATTCATTATTGAAGAATGTATCAAGTTTGCATATTATAAACTCATGTATAAATCTCAAGGTCATAAAAATTAAAAATGTCATATGTATATTTACATATCCACTATTTTCAACATAAGTACTATTACACTTTACAAAATTTGGGTTTGCTTAGCAAATTCTACATTACAACATTTCCTTATACAAAGTATCATGTACATGCACAAAAATAGGAAATTTAAGACTCATACTTCTACTTCTTCCTAAGTCTTACGTTGGCCTTTTTGCTACAGATCATACCTCTATAGATAGTCCTAATTTGGGTACCTATATAGATAAATACATATGTTAAGCTTACTAGCTTAGTAGGGAACAAAATCATAGCATCGACCCCTTATAGAAGTCATCAATTAAACACACACACATATATGAACATACAATTAAGTATATACTGAAAGAGTAATAAGAATAGGTAGAATGTTCATAGCTATACATGATATTACACATTTACCTCTATCATGCTCCCTTATTACGTTATTGTATAAACCTTAACCCATAGGTTAATTACATATATACTAAGTTAAAATGCTTGTTGATACATGCACTCATTTGTGCAAAACTATATAGTGTATTCATCCGTATATTTCTTTAACATTATCCCACTAGTTACTTACAGTGCAACTTTGTTACTTATATCAAAATACTTACTTATTTAACCATTACAAACCTCTAAACTTTTATGTGATTCTTAAGTATACCTATATGATGCAAGCCGAACCCTATTCTACATCTAGCGTATTCTTAAAAACCCACTTTTAGGGCTTAAGGTCAAACAAGGTTCATTTAACTCGTGAAAATCAATCACTTTGTAATGAATATGAATTTAATCGAATATGCAATACGTTCGAGCCTCCAAAAGGCATGAGATAGCGTATCGAAGTATCTCTATCCATTTACTAACGATTAATTTATGAGAAATTTGTTGAGTATCATAAGGCATCTATTTAAGAGTCGCCATCCAATTGAAGCATTGGGAAAGTGATTTTTGTAACCTCGTGGTACCGAAACCATAGATAGTTTGAATTCCATTCATATTTATACCCTTGGTTGATGTTACATAAACAAGTTTAATAATTACTGTATTTTATCTCTATTCCCAGATGATTATCATGCATAAAAAAATAAAATCGCACTCAAGCACATTATAAAGCAATAAAGTATGGCATGGAAAGCATTAGAGCATTTAAGGGTAAATGCAAAAGTAAATTCATACATAAATCGAGAAATTTATTAAGTTTCTTTAGATGAGAATGTTGATCATCGCATGAACATTTATAAAAAACGATAACATTTTGGGGTGTATTTTGAATAAAAATGGGATGATCGATCCCTTGTGGATTTGAAAAGAAAGAATCATATTATTTAATTTCAAGGCAAAAAATCATTCATGTTTATAAGAAAAAACCTTAATTTACATGTTATTTTATGGGTACAAATTAGGACATTGATCTCTTTTATTATAAAAAATCCCACTCACATTTGTATAAAATTATTTAGTGCATTTTTAACTTATCGCTTTGAAAAATAATTTATTTGCAATAAATAACGGAATAGAAAAATAATTAAAAAAGTAAAACATGCATAAATCGAGTCATTAATTAGATTGAGAATGTTGGTTCTCTCATACAATATTTATAAAATTCCTTTGTATGATTTTTGGAATAAAATAGGATATTGATCCTGTTAATTAATAAAATAGGATGAAAAAAATTCAATTAATTAAGTAGAAAATATTTAAGTGTTATTTTCAATTAAAGCGTGCAAGAAAATTATTTTTTTACTATGCTATTACATATTTATGAAAAATAAAAGAAAAATTAAATACAAGCCCAAAATAATAATAAATAAGAAAATAAATCCTAAACTACCCTACTTCGCCATATTCTCTGATTCGATCTAGATGGGAGTTGAGCATATATATGTATAAAAAATGACAGAAAAAGGTAATTATTCAGTAATGATAATAAAAATCATCATAATAATAAAATAATTAACAATATTAAAATTAATGATAAAAAGAATATTAACAATATATATATATATATATATATATATATATATATATATATATATATATATATATATATATATATATATATATAATTGTGTTGATGCAAAATTAATTAATATAACACAATAATAAAGTAATAGATAAAAATAATGACAATTGATGATACTATTATAAAATCAACAGCAAAAATATTATTAGAATTAACAAGACATTAATAATAATAGTAACTACAACAACAACAATTAACAATATTAATAATAGTGATAATTAATAATAAAAGAAAATAAAATATAAAATAATTAATTAATATAACGAAATAAAAAACAAAACAAATAATTGGATCCATGAATAGTGTAAGCCAAAAGGAAAAAGACAAAGAAAACAAGAAGAAATGTGAGAAAAAGGAGTAACGGGAAGGAAGTGCGAATGTTGGGACTTTTAACGACAGTTTTTTTACTGTCGCCATAAAATCCTATCGCTAAAGGTCCAGTTCCAACATAAAGGAATTAAAAAGAAAACTTTTAGCGATCAAAGAAGTCGCTCGCCACTAAAGGGGCTGAAATAGCTCTTCGGTAGGAAACAAAGAGAGAAACATTTTCGCCCAAACACACAAAAATAACAAGCTCTTTTAGTACAAAAAGATACCTTAATTGACATATGATTAAAATGCTAATTTTATTCCTAAAACACATATAAATATTTAAAAAAAAACAAAAATTCATAAAAAATGTGAACAAGATATATAAACATCAAATTAACAACTTAACCATTTACATCAAACATATTAAATAAATAAATTACAAATTAATAATAAGATTAGTATAAGAAAATAAAATAAATAAATATTTAACAAATTAAGAAAAATAAAAAAAATTAATTTATTAACTAAATAATAAGATAATAGACAAAATTAGTTGACTAATTACTATATTTATCACTTAATTAACAAGAAAATATGTTAAATTAACAACCTATTTTAATAGATCTACAAAGTTAATAAGAAAATAAGCCAAAAAAATTACATACACATATCTTTTGATTTTTACAAGATTTGTTTGATTTAGACTTGCTGTCACTTGAATTTTTTTTTTCCATAATATCGGTAAAGATTTGTAGCTTTCATACATATGGAATTTTATGTTTTATTTGGAATTTGAATTGCCTGATTGCTTTTGGATGTAATGAATTATTTTGATGTGGATTAACAATTCCAATCTCTCAAAATCTAAATTTTCTTTCTATTCTTGTTTTTCTTTTCTTAGTTATCTCTATAATTTGAAGGTCAATTTTCACAGAAATTGTTGAAGAGTTTATTTATTTATATTTTTCAGGAATCTGTGAGTGAAATGTAAAACAACTTTCATGGTAATTTATACCAAGTTTCTTATCATTAGCCGGTTTGTACATTTTTCCCCTTTCTTGAATTTTATGTGGTTATGTCATTTGATAGCGTTTGGTTTTATTAATTTTATATTCTTATATTTGTTTTTTTTTTGTTTATGCCACGTGAGATAATTATGTGCAGCAATCATATGAACTTTCAAGATGAGGTCAACCAAGGGGTTATATATGAGCTGATTCATGCTTATGATGAATGCCGTGCTGCAAACTTGAAGTGGGCTGATTGTGCGCATCATGCCTGCAGTGAAGTGGGGCCATGGCTGTCTCTAGTATTAACCATGGTTATTAAAATCGGACCGAACCGATCGATCGAACCGTTTTAACCGCGAACAGCCAGTTGGTCCGATTGGTTAAATGGGTGAAAATCGAAAGATACTATTTCAAACCGTCAAAAAACCGGTTAAACCGGGATAAAACTGGAAAAAAAAGGGTTAAATAATAAAAAACCGGTTTGATTTTAGAAAAACCAACTTTTTGTCCAAAATATTCATACAATATTATTTTTTTTGGAAAAAATAAAATAAAATTATAAATACAAAATAATTAAAATTCAAACAATTTAATGAATTTTTTATGAATAAAATAAAATATTATAATTTATATTTGAAGAATTTCTTTAAAAATTTATAATTTTTTACTATATTTATCTTAAATTTTTGTTATAAATGTTGAATGACTTGAAAATATAATCTTATTATTAATGTTTGATGATAAATATATTTTTCTAAACTATTTTTAATTTTTTTATATAGTGATATTTTCATAATATTTATATAAAACTTAAAAAATAATATATTTTTTAAATAATGAAAAAACCCGGTTGAACCCCAACGAATCAGTCGAACCATCAACCGTTGAGCTTTTCGGTTCTTTATCTGATCCGGTTTTAATAACATTGGTATTAACTCTTGTTTTGAAATTATTAAATTACTTTGCATTTCTTTGTGCAACAAGCTGGATATGGTGATGTAGGAGGTATGTATTTTATTTTTTAAATTTTTTCTCTTGCAGTTGCATATCCACAGGTGGGTGGTGCCTAGGACCCGATATAAGTGCTGCTATAATTAAATTCATACATAAATATCATTGAAATGCCATTAAAAACAATGTAATTTTTACAATTAATTATATGATAACTTACATGTGATTAGATTGTTCCTGGATATATATATATATATATATATATATATATATATATATAGTAAGAAAATTGGAAAATGCTTGCATAAATTAAATCTATATTATATATGGTCCTGTATTTTTATAATGTTGGACAGGAAAACTAGTTTTTGAAATAATATTTTAGCATTTACTTAATATATGAATAAATATAAGAAAAACAATATATATAATTCCTCAGAGTTTAGCAAAATTTGGGCTGGGTCCTTCATGTCGAATATGTGAGGTACTAATCCACATGCTTAGTAGTAATTTATCTTATTTTCATCTTTTTTTGAGGAAACATTATGGAAAAGTAGATTACTAATGTGAATATATGGCTGGCTGTGTTTTGTTGCCAAACTTGCTGGTTCTAATATAATTGTTATAAAATTTTAAGATTTTTTAAATTGCTTTTGATTTCCAGCTATTTCTGATTTATTATCCCCTTTCAAACCTATTAACTTGATGTCAGTTTAACTTTAAGGCTGTTTTTCAATAATCAAAGTGCTAGCTGGGATACAAAGTTTCAAATAGGCATAAAGGCGGCCTTGTTTCATCCTTTTTCTCCTACTGTCATTGCTGCTGATGAAAATGAAAGGATGAGGCATAGCAATTTTGATCAAAATTTTCTCATCCCCATCTTTGTTGTTTCAAAGGTTGCAGTGCTACATGCTGTTTTAAATTTATTTGATGCTCATTGCAGCTTGAGTGTGATAGTTACTACGCTTTGGCTAATAGTAGTTTTAGCAATTATAATAGTCATTTTTTGTAAAAAATTAATAATATTTTAAAGACGGAATAGCGACGAAAACTCCGTCATGAATTTTATTATAATGGTGGCTGAATTTAGCAACGGAATTGCTATTCAGCTGCTAACCTTTTCCAACTGAAATTTTAATGTCAGTGGTAAATATAGCAACAGAAAAAGCAATTCCGTCGATAATGTTGACCTATTCAGCGAAACATATATTGGTTAGATTTAGTAATGGAATTCGAATTCAGAAAACAAGTTTGGTTGCTAAAAAATACCAACCGTCAAAATTGCAACCGAATGTTCCGTTGCTATTTTTGATTAGCAATTGAAATTCAACAAATTTGGTTGCTAATTTTCGTTGCTATTTTATAATTTTCTTGTAGTGGGTATAACTTGAAAAAATAAATTAAATTAGAAATACTTCCTGAAATTAGGAAAGGGACGACGTTGCGATCTTTCATGAATACATCAGGGAGGTGATAATTCTCAAACCTGTAAAAGAAAATTATGTCAGAGTCTTGGTAAGATAAACTAAGGAAAACTCCACGAATCTAGTAGAAGATGATGTTGTAGCAGCCATTACATTGATACAAGAAATTTTCAAATCTCTAGGCTGTCAAACATGAAGGCCTAGGCAAATCATTGAGGCATAAAAAGCAAAATTGGCTTTCTCGTTGTCTATAATGTTATGTGTATGGAAACTTATACAAAAGCTACATATAATGTGTACAGGGATGTATGCAAGCATGCAATAATGCATGCGTGAAATGCATGGCCTACACCATAGGTGGTTAGGGGACTTTTTTTTAAAATGCAATCTAACAGATGATCCTCACGCATCCTCCTCAATGCTTCTGGTCTTTAAGCAGGATTTCTTTGGTTATCTCCTCTTTAGTTTTTTTTTTGCTTTGCCTTCTTTTTGAGCTCTCTTATTATCCTTTAGGTAGTTAATTTATCATTGTTGCACCCCTAACAAAAGAAAATCTATTTCCTCATAAAGTATGATATAGTCATCCTATTGGGTGTTGTGCAACACTAAGATTGCAATCTCACACTTTTACTCGAAAGTTATGCCCTCTACATGAAGGGTTTGTCATGACTAGAGATACACTCTTTGCCCCTAGAATTCTAGCGTATGTCTCAAGCTATATGTGAAACTTTTTATGAGAAGTGACTAGAGCATTAGAAACTTCTATCAATGACTGCCAGACAGGTATCTTGAGATTGTTATTTTTTTCAAAGACTTGGCCAACATATTAGATGACCTTTTATGGACATCCCCATTTTCCATGGCGGCATTATTTTATTGATATGTCTTGTTCAGTAGTTAACATTGATCCCAAGAGAACTAAACAGTGGCTATCGTCTGCTGAGCATGATCAAAGAATTCAAATAGATTGACCTTATTTTTCCTTCATGCGCCCATAGCTGAGATTTTTGTTTACCATTCTGAATGGCAATCTGAGCATCTATTACTGTGCAAGCTATGTAAAGCCACATTTTGGATTGTAACTCATTTCATCAGGCAACTTGGAGAGCCTTTAGTCGTAGTAAGGACTCTTTACTCTTTAAAGGTAGTCTTCTATTATCTAGATCATGTTAGGCAACCATCTCCTCTGAACAAAGCTATCTGCAAGGTTTAGCATACAAAAACCTGAAAGGTGTGATCTTACTATCGTGTTTGGAATAGTGTGAGTAGCTAACCACTCAGTTAATCAAGGTAACTTAACTGGAGCACTCAATGTTTCATCTAACTCTGGGCCTTGTTTAAACTGAGGTTTAACCTCTAAAAATAACGATGTTGCTGCTCTATATACCATCTGGTACCCCCTTCAAGCATTTGGAGATGGTAGAAGAAGTCCTTGTTATATAAGGTGCTATCCTTACTACCTTGGAACTAAGCCTACTTCATCATATGTCTCTATGAATGCTATACGTTTCTCCTGATGGGTTAATCATAAGCGTATGCCTAGCTTATGCATAGATTTGTATTTACATGCATCACATAGTAATAACTATAGTAGTTATGATCAGACATGTAACACAATAACATAGATCTTTATTTAATCTCAGAGGGTGACATCTTGTGTGTATCCTACTCATGTTTTAAGTCAACCCTTATAGGTTCTTTTGGAATCTAGGACGAGTCAGTTTAGGAAAGTTGGGCTTGATGTTTAAGCTCACTTTTCAAGTAAGTTAGGCTTTCTATTTAAGTTTAAAGTTTGAAAAGATGGGGATAAGATGCTGCAATGCTTTTATCATCTCGTGAGGTGCCTTTGTAAGTTTAGGTAAAGATTTAATTATTTTTATTTTGGATTTTAAAGACTCATTTTATGATTCAAAGGATGCACTCAAAATGTCTCTATGTTAGAGATTGAATAAAGATTTGTATTTATTGAGTAAAAATCTTAAAAATAAGCCATAAATTATTATTTTGCACAATGTAATAAAATAAGACATTGTATGTATAAGAAAAAGCTTATATCATTAACATGATAAGAGAAACATATACATTATTTTAGAGATACATTTTACATCATCAAAAGGTGGCTTATATTACATATTCCTCTACTATAGGCGCAGATAACAAAAAGATCTTCAGCATCTCAGGCTCTCCCTTCTTTAGATGGTACTTTCAAGACTGGTGGTATTTACAACCCACAACTCTCATTACTGGAACTGAGCGGGTAATGGCTAAGCGCTTACATGCCACATACATCTCAGGGCACATACCATTCTAGTGAACTTGAGTCACCCAAAAGTTAGTGATGACACAACACCATGATAACTCTATCTTTTCCTCTTTTTTTGGGATTTGGCACTTGTTCAGTATCAACCTAGTCCCAAATGCATTTCCTCAAAGCATGGTAGTAATCCATCTCATAACTTGTATGTTGATGGTAAGCATAGTACCAATATGTTTTATATGTAGGCCTTCATTGGCTTTTAGCTGGCTTGGGTAGCAAAGGTTGCAATTTACCTTCCTTAACAAGATGGTTAAGGTACTAAAATAGTGGTTTTCCCATTCCTGTAGCTGATACTACTGTAGCTCTGCCACTATTATTCCCGCTGTTACTATCATTTCCAGCATTCCTACCAAAACTTGAGTTGGTTATGCTAGCCTTATTTTTTTATATGTTTAACCTCTACTTTGATGGCTATGGCCTTAAGATACTCCCAGTCCTTTAATCCTTTCATTTTGAGCCCATCTCTCAGGTAGGGATTAACATTTTGAATGAGCAACCTAATCTGATTAGCACTCTTTGGCTTCTTCTTCATCTTCATTACCCTGTTCCTCTATCGGGTAAGGTATTTATGGAAGGCTTTTTCTGGTTTTTGATGTAACAGCTCTAGATCCTTCAGTGTCACCCTCGATTTGGTGCTACAGTCATGCTACTCTAAAAATTCATCTATCAGCCTATCCCAATCTTCTCTAATTTTCTGGACCAACCTATGATACCACCACAAAAAAACTGCAGATTAGCGACGAAAAATTCTATCGCTAAATATCATTTTTCGTCACTAATTAAAATTAGCTACGCCGCGACGAACAGTCGCTAATAGGCCAGTCGCTAATATATTAGCGACGAAATTCAAATTCAGTCGCTAATGTAGCGACGAAATAGTTCGTCGCTATTTTTTTTATTCGTCGCTAATTTATATTCCTAATTAGTCGTCGAATTAAAATAATAATATTTAGCGACTACATTTTCCGTCGCTAAGTAAAAAATTACTATAATTAATTGCTAATTAAAAAATTACTGTAAAATTTAGCGACAAAATTTTTGTCGCTAATTATTTCTTAAATTCTAACGTGTGTCAGTAGCGACAGTTGCTGTCGCGAATCCGTGCAAAATTATTGCATAATTTAATTTTTTCTTTTATTTTAAAATTTTCATCCTGTACACAATATAAATAATAATCTTATACTATAAAATTCATATATAATAGATACAAATATAAATAATAATATTATATTTTCATATATATATATATATATATATATATATATATATATATATATATATATATATATATATATATATATATATATATATATATATATATATATATATATATATATATATATATATATATATTTGTAATGAATTCATTACAAATATAGTCAAAATAAAAAAAATCAATATATAAAACAAAGTGCAGTTAAATCAAGCACTTAACTAATTCCTAACAAAAATGGAGCATGACAGCATCCCAGCAACTTTCTTTCTGTAGTTATTATCCTATCAACATATCCCAGCAAATTGAGCAGTGTACAGTACTGAAGTTGTTGGCCATAATGTGTTATCAATTCTTCAATTTGAAAATTAATTTCCTGAAAGAATTTTGAATATCTGAACTACAAAAGAAAAAATATAATGAAAGAAGCTACATAATGCAAGTTAGATGATAAGCAAACTGAGCAGTGTATTTTTCCAAGCAAAGCAAATAGAGTATTTAAATGCAGTAAAAGTATTTGTCAAACATGTTGGAGGTTTAGGACATCCATCATGGACAACCAACCAATCCCTGGCTGTAGAACTGGCAAAGGAGAGAACGGGATTTTAGAGGTTGTCCTAAATAAAAAGCCTTATGTATAGTCATTGGCCCAACTAGATTAAACTAGCAAAATGACATTTTTTATTCTCCCTGCTGCATTAACGTTTATATGTTTCCTTAATCATGTGAAGTTATCATAATGCAATTGCTGCATGGCAGAGATACATTTCAAGAACAAAAGGTTGGAATTCTTATTATCTTAAAATGATTGTCCTCTAGCTAGTAGTAAAAAAAAAAAGCTAACAAAGACTAAAACTTAGCTTGAAATGGAAGTAAAGGAAAAAGGAAAGGATAAGATTGAAGGATATGACTTATCCAACTTTTGGGAGTTAAATTATGGAAAAAGAAAAGATGAGATGGGTCCCTTTTTCTATCCCCAAAAACAAATGAAAAGTATGCCTCTCCCGTAGCTAAAGATATGTTCTCAAGACTATTTACCCCTTTGTCCATAAAATTAGTGTGAGCAAAACCAAAGCAAACCATATGCAATTCAATATCTTAGGTTTGGTTATTTAGGTTCTTCAATCTACTCAGTTCAGTTTATGCATATTGAAAACCGAATAAACCGAACTCACCAAAGTTTATAAGTTTATATATGCCTGTGTAATTGTTGTAATTTTTATATATATAATATATATAATTCATCTAATACACACAGACAATTAATTCTCTAATACACACACACACACACACATATATATATAGTTGCTAAATTTATAATTATAAAGTATATTATATAGTTAGCTATGATTAATATATAATAAGTTGATAATTTTCATAATTAAAGATTTTTTACATATGGATTGTTGGAAATTATTTTATTGGCAAAAATATTAATATATATATATTTGCTAATTTAAAACCAACCTAGAAAGTTTATTAAAAACATAAAGAATATTAGTGCCCATAAAAAAAGGCCAATAGAAAAGTCACAAAGGCCTAAAACTGGAAAAACCAAACTGAACTTTCCAAATTATTTCAGTTAGTTAAGTTCGATTATCCTATTGAATTTTTGGTGATTTGGTTATCTTTTCAAAGAAGTTATATATGTTAGGTTTTGATTGTTTTCATACAGAATCAACTGATTGCACATCCCAACTCAAGATCCTTTGTCATCCCTTAAAAAGCCCAAATGTGGTAATTGGGTTAACTGTTTTTCCTTTATACTTTTGTCCCTCTTGGATTGGACTATCCTTTGTTTCTTATCCAATAATTACAAAACTCACTGCAGCAAGAGACTTCTAAGTAACATCACGCCCAAAAACAATATATAATATTTTCCCCCCCACATAAATAATGCATCATGCCATTCAAGAAAAGAGAAAATGAATTTGTACCTTGTCAAGGGAATGAATATTATTATGCTTCCCAAAAGTGTACTGGCCATGATAGTGCTGTTTGATGCATCAAAATTGTCAGTGATACCATCACATCCCATTCACAAATCATCAGCAGGGAGTCTATACGAAAATGATCCCTATTAAAGGCATATTGGCAATCAGTAAGAGCAAAGCCAAACACTACAATTATCAAGTTAGCTTAAAATACGTTTAAAAAACAAGTAAGAGCTTATAAGAGATTAGATTAGTACCTGCTATTCTTTTATATAGTCCTCACCTTCATTAAAACCTAATACAAATGCTCTCATAATAGCTAAATTATTAATCATTATAACAATTATAATGTACCTATTATTCTTATTAAATTTATATTAAAATAAAAGTCTAAATCCCTAATATGACCAATATAATCTATTCATTCACGTTTAAAAAAGCTTCCCTTTTGACGTTTCCTCTTTTCCTCCATCATCTCATCTACAAACCAAAATTACACAAAATCAAATCTCATAAAGAGCCAGTCAGATTCTGAATGAAGTTTTACACTTGCGGTTTTACATTATTAGATGAACAAATCAACATCAAACAATATAAATAAGGCATTTCGCAGAAGTTACTGCCACAATCGAAAAGGAGAACTGTAAATATCTTCACCAGTTGTATCCGATAAACTAGATTAAATAAGTACTATAAATATCTGTTAAATAATTAAGCACTTATGTTTCAGTTCTATGGTTTAGCAGCAAACCTTACAGACACGATATGATATGATTAATTGATGTAGGAATTTTTATTAGATGCTGTTGTTGCTGTATATGTTGTTATTTGAGAATAAACCTAAGTCTGTCAATCTGATATGATAAAAATTAAAATATAATTAAGTACCTTCTTGGAGCGGAAGCGTTCAACCCCTATCTTTAACTATCTTTCTAGCTGTTTTAATTCTTTGGTACCTAACATTGATATATCTTCCCCACAATAATGCCTAAACATTACAATAACAATATCAGTCAACAGGGCATAATAGTTATCAATTAATAAATGAAAATGTATTTGATAGTTATCAAATACAATAACCCAATCCAATTGAAGTCAGCCCAATATATTTAGGGCTTTAGATGTCACTCAAAACTGATGAAAATGACAGGGGCATAGAGACATGAGAATTCCTCAACTAATTTAGTATATACCTATAGCATAGTGATTGGTCACCACTGGCGTTAATACAAGCCCAATCATGCGACACAATTAACATGGCAATAGGCATATTAGACTAACTAAACATGTGAATGGCAAAATGGAAATTTGCTTCTTTACATTATCAAAATTATACGTATAAATAACCATACAAACTGGTAGTCTACATCAATGGAAATCAAAAGCAAAGATGATAACATGCCTGGACAGACCGTAATGCAGTAGCATCTGGCTCCAAAGAACCATCATCAGAAAAGACATTCCTGCAACATAAAAAAATCCAATGAGAATAAGAAGAGGTACAGGCCAATTGAAGAATTTAAACAAAATCATCTGATTGAACAAACTATATGACTAGAAAACACGAAACTGAATTAAATACTCAAAAAAATATCGAAAAGAAGGATACATAATACCCCTACTTTAGAAACCCTCAGCTCCACGTCATGATTGTAAATATCATATAGGTACTGAAATAAATTAATATTAGCGACACAAATATTCCCAAATTTCATTAACTTTTACCCTTATGTAACTATTACATAATTATATTCACTTTTACCCTTTTAGTGCGAGAGAATGCATCTGGGTCTGAAACATAGCAATGTACCAGTTCAACTATATAGTTTTGAACGTACTCACCAAAAATCAGGCCAATCTAACGGTAAATGATTTTTCGATCGTCTTCGTATACAAAATTGGTCATTACGTAAATAATCCAAAAAATAACCTCTTTTTTGCAACAAAAACTGAACTTAAAGATCTTAAAAAATAATCTTCACCGTCCAAAATTAACAACAAGGAGTTTTGAATATACTCACCAAAAATCAGGCCAATCTAACGGTAAATGATTTTTCGATCGTCTTTGTATACAAAACTGGTCATTACGTAAAAAATCTAGAAAATAGCCTTTTTTTTGCAAAAAAAAACTGAATTTACAGACCTTAAAAACTAATCTTCACTGTTCAAAATTAACAACAAGGAGTTTTGAACATACTCACCAAAAATCAGGCCAATCTAACTGCAAATGATTTTCCATTCGTCTACGTATACAAAACCGTTCATTAAGTAAAAAATCCAAAAATAACCTCTTTTTTGCAAAAAAAACCAAACTCACAGACCTTAAAAACTAATCTTCACCGTTCAACTCTATTGTCTTATTCAACTAAATAATAAATTAAGCTTAAAATCATATACGCATTAAATTGAAACGGTGGAGAGATGTGAGGGAATAGAAAATGTTATTTTTATATGTAGGGTAAATTTTTGAAATTATTAAAATGCCCCTACCAAATTTCATCATTTTATCCTTGTATTCAAGGATAATTTTATAAATATATATTTTAAATTTTTTAATAATTTAAAATTTGCTCAAAATTTTAACAAAATAAAAATAAATTATAAATTTTTCATAATTATTTTAAATGAAATAATAAACTTTATATTATTATTATATAAATATTTATATTTATTATTTTTCATAATATGACTATATAATACTTATAACAATTACTTTATTATTATTATTAAAATGTAATTTTTTTAAATAAATAAGTTTATATTTGGGGATAATTGATAAAAAAAAAATCAATAGAATTCCTAATAATTTAATATTTGATTTAAATTTTATAAAATAAAAATTAATTACAAATTTTTTATTTTTATTTTAAATGAGATAATAAATTTTATATTACTATTTTATAAATATTGACATTTATTAATTTTCATAATGTGATAATATAATAATTATAACAAGTAGTTTATTATTATCAAAAATATAAATTTACTAAATAAATAATTTAAATTTTGAAATAATTGATAAAAAATTATTACCAAATTATAATATAATTTACAAATTTTTGTTTCAAAATAAAATATCAATTTCATATGATCTATATCAAAAATACATGAAATAGTAAAAACTATTTGCGACAGATTAGCGACCACATAGATCGTCGCTAATATTTTTAAGTGAGATCTAATACAATTAGTGACACATTTTTCGTCGCAAAAAGTGGCGCGATTTTTTCCCTCCAAAATTAGCGACTAAATTATTCGTCGCTAAATTTTGTAGTACTAATTTTAAAAATAAAAAATTAAAATAAATTAGCGACGGTAAGTTCGTAACTAATTCCGTCGCAAAACACGGCGCGTAATTTTTCCGCCAATAATTAGCGATTGTTTTTAATTCCGTCGCTATTTCATCGCAAAAAATGAAAAATGACCTTCCCATGACGGAATTGTAAAACAGTCGTGAATCCGTCGCTAAATTTGCGACGAAAATATGTCCGTCGCTAATTGACAATTTTTTTGTAGTGTACCAGCTAATAGAAGGGCCCAGAAGACTAAGGTTAAAGTATTTAACCTTTTTGTCATTTAGTAAGGTTGGTCCTTTTCATCACTAGGGCGTACTACTTTATATGGGCTGCTAGATCATAGGTGCCATCAAACTTAGGCAAGTTTGGCATTTAAACTTTTAAGGTAGGACTTCTCTACTATCCAAACCCCTTTCTTCTAGGTTAATACCCTTATCTGTGGGCATTAATAGGGCCATAGGCTTCATCTTTTCCTCTACCCTTCTTAAGGTTGGATTCTCTATTCTGGGTACTTTACTTTCTGGAACTTACGTACAATCAATTTTTAGGATATACCCTTTATGCTTTCTTGATCAACTGGGAAATAAGTGGCGCCATACCACTGAAACCAGCAGTAGTTGGAAATGATATAGCCTCTATCATAGATGTCTTCTCGACCTTAATCGATTCAACTTGACTAGCAGCAGGGGCTATAAGATGTGCTTCAGAAGCAGGAGCCATGGTGGTGACCTTTTCACTGATCATAGCCATCACCCTCATTTCAAGGCCTTCAAATTTTTTATCCAGGTCTTAGGAGACTGAAGTACCAGCTAGCTCTATTGGATTAGAAATCTCTGCTTTTTCTATATGCCTTTTGATCTGTTTCAAAATACCTATTCACGGTGTCACTAAGATCTACTTTTGATGGCAGTTTCCAAAACCCTTAAACCACCTAGGTATGCAATCTAGGATGGCTATAAAATCAAAGGGTTAGAGTGACGTATGATATATGGACATACTAAACATATGATACACGTTATACATATGATGCATGAGCATGAATACACTATGATACATGGCACACAAATAATATATACACATTTTCATGGCAAAAAGGATTAACATGTATGTTTTTACATTGTTATCTTAATTATCAATTTTTGTTTGCACGCAAAATGCAATGCATGCTCACACACAATCATGCATACAAGATTTACATGCTTTAGTTTCAATTTACATTTTAGGTTGTAATTCAACCAAGTAAAAATTATACACAAAGTAATATGCATATGGATTAGAAGAATCTGTACACAAAATGTGCACATTTTGTTAGCTATTATTGTTGATTTACAATTAATTAAAAATGAATGTATACATACACAAAAAAAATAACCACATATAGGGAAAAGAAATAAATGCTTCTAATCTTATTGCTCCTACACAGGAGGTCATGTAGTCTATTTTCTAGGTGAGATTAGCTCATAAGTTAACCAAAAAATCTGATGAATGCGTATGATGCACTATAAAACAAACCAATAAAATAACTTCTCTTTATTTAAAGCACATGCGAATGAATTTTGGTGATTATGTATTTAAGTAATCCAAATAAACTAAGATATACCCAACTGGGTATGAAAGCATTTAATGGACTAACATTTAAATTTATTGGAATTTATTCAATACATAAAAACTCATATCGCAAGTAAGGTATTATGGCACATACCCCTAATGGAATTATATATACCATTACATAGGCTTGAGTCAGGTGATACAGCTCTTGGGCTATCCAAACGTGGTCCCTACCGATGGATCTATCTCATCACAAGCATAATGACAAATCAGGTCACCATTTGATATACCAAAAGGTACGAGGCTTGGGCTGGCGATCATCACTATCACTTTCCTACATTAAGTGAATATGGGGTCATGCTTCGACAATACACCGGGGCTAAATAAGGATACCTAACCTAATTCTAAAGCTCTAGCATCAATGCAATGCAATTTTTAGAAAGAGATAAAATATTTTAATATATAAACTCATTTATATTAAATTAACCAAAGGTACTTTCAGAGAAAAATCTTATGGTTCCTAGTGGATTCACCACTGTGATGCATGCCAAACCCCATTCTACATCCGGTGTATTCTTGTAAACCCATTTTTAGTGCTCAAGGCCGAACAAGGTTTGTTTAACTCATGAAGATCAATTACTTCATAATGAAAGGATTCAACCGAATACACGATGCATTTGAGCCTTCAAAAGATATGAGACAACACATCGAAGTATCTCTATCCATTCACTAACCATTAATTTACGAGGCATTTGCTGAGCATCATAAGGTGTCTATTTAGAAGTCACCACCTAATAGAACATTGAAAAAATTATTTTTATAACCTCATGATATCGAAACTAAAGACTGTTCGGATTCCACTTCTATTTATGCCTTTAGTCTATGTTACATAAACAAGTTTAATGATTACTGTATTTTATCTCTATTCTCATACGATTATCATGCATAGAAAAATAACAGTGCACTTAAGCATGTTGAAAAGCGATAAAACATGGCATGGAAAGCATTAGAGCATTTAAGGGTAAATATAAAAGTAAATTCATACATAAATCTGAAAATTTATTAAGTTTCTTTAGATGAAGACGTCGATCCTCGCATGAACATTTATCAAAATGTAACATTTTGGGGTGTATTGTGAATAAAAATTGAATGATTGATCCCTCATGGCTTTGAAAAGAAAGAATCATATTAGTTAATTTTAAGGTAGAAAATCATTCATGTTTATAAGAAAAAACCTTAATTTACAAATTATTTTATGGGTAAAAATCGGGATATTGGTATCTTTTATTATAGAAAAATCCCACTCACATTTGTATAAAATTATTTAGTGCATTTTTAACTTATCACTTTGAAAAATAATTTATTTGCAAAAAATAAAAATATAAAAAAATAATAAAATAAATAAAATATGCATAAATCGGGTCATTAATTAAATCGAGAATATTGGTTCTCTCATGCAATATTTATAAAATTTCTTTATGTGATTTTTGGAATAAAATATGATATTGATCTATTTTATGAGAAAAATCCAATTAATTAAGTAGAAAATATTTAAGTGTTATTTTCAATTAAAGCGTGCATCATTTTTTACTATGCTATTACATATTTTTAGAAAATAAAAAGAAAATAAAATACAAGCCAAAAATAATAATAGATAAGAAAATAAATCCTAAACTACCCTACTTCGCCATATTCTCTGACCCAACCCAGATGAGAGTTGTGCATATATATAAAAAAAGACAAAAAAAGTAATTAGTCAATAACAATAAAAATAACAATAAATATAAACTAATAATATTAAGGATAATATTAAATGATAATAATTGAATATTATCATTAAAACAATAAAAACACTAATAATAACAAGTATTTACAATGATAAAATCAACACAAATTAATAATAATAAAAATCATCATAATAATAAAATAATTAATAATATTAAAATTAATTATAAGAAGAATATCTATATATATATATATATATATATATATATATATATATATATATATATATATATATATATATATATATATATATATATATATATATATATATATGTTATTGCAAAATTAATTAATAAAATACAATAATAACGTAATAGATAATAATAATGACAATTAATGGTACTATTATAAAATCAACAACAAAAATATTATTAGAATTAACAAGACATTGTTAATAATAATAATAATAATAATAATAATAATAATAATAATAATAATAATAATAACAACAACAACAACAATTAACAATATTAAAAATAGTGATAATAAACAATTAATAATAAAATAAAAGAAAATATAAAATAAATAAATAATTAAATAATATAATAAAATAAAAAAAAACAAGGCATATAATTGGGTCTATGAACGGCGCAAGCCAAAAAGGAAAAAGACAAAAAAAAAACAAAAATGAACGTGAGAAAAGGGAATGACAGGAGCGAAGTGTGATTGGCTGGGACTTTTAGTGATAAGAGATTTCATCTGTTTTCATTTACACCTATCTTTAAAGGTTCATTTCCACCAAAAGGGAATTAAAGATAAACCTTTTAGTGACGGAAGAAATCTCTCGTCGCTAAATAGGTTGAAACAGCTCCTGCCCAGGAAACAAAGAAACGTTTTGGTCCAAACACACTAAAATAGCAAGTTTTTTTAGTACAAAAAGACACTTTAAACATATAATTAAAATACTAATTTTAATCCTAAAAAACATATAAATATTTAAAAAATAAACAAAAATTCATAAAAAATATGAACAATAAATACAAACATCAAATTAACAAATTAACCATTTACATTAAACATATTAAATAAATAAATTACAAATTAATAATAAGATTAGTATAAGAAAATCAAATAAACAAATATTTAAAAAATTAAAAAAAATAAAATAATTAATTTATTAATTAAATAATAAGTTAATAGACAAAATTAGTTGACTAATTACTATATTTATCAATTAATTAGCAAATATGTGGAATTAAGAACCTATTTTAATAGATCTACAAAGTTAATAAGAAAATAAATCAAAATAATTATTTACACAATTAATTAAAAATTAGTTATTTAAATTTAAGGGTTTTAAGGCTCAAGAATATTACCTTTAGTGTCGGTTTGTCACGGGATGAGGATTCGGTGCTCAACGATTTTTTTTTTATTTTTGGTATTTTTTAGTAATATTTTATGTTAAAATTTATTATTTTCCATTAAAGGAGAAAACAAAGAAAAGAAGAAGGACATGTGTGTGCACAGTGGTAAAAATAAAATTAATTAGCCTTAATGACTAAGTTTTGCCTCTAAAAAATCTTAGAATTTTTCCCCAGCCTATTTCCCATGTTTCCTAATCCATTTTGCCAATTTTGGATGTATCACAGGCTTGGCCTGTGAGTCATGTCATGGGCTTGGCCAATGACTTGACTTTGAAATTTTTTTCTTTTCTCAGTCAATTGAGCTCTAACTCAAAATATTTTTTAGGTCCTAAGATGATATTTTTTCAACAAAGTTTCTTCTAGACATTTGTTCGGATATGTATTATATTTCCAATGAATCAAAAATCATTCAATTTGGAATTATATTTTGGGAATTATGGCCAAAATACTTATGACTGCTCTTGAAAAATTTTCAGGGATAGAATTGATGTCCTGAATTTGAAAAATCACTGGGAACAATGAGTTAAGAATTAGTTCATGATCTCTTCATGAACACTTCTCAAAAGTGAGTGTAGTTTATAATAAAATAAAATAAAATTCATCTCAATATGAGACCTACGGATGGAGTTATACCCAAAATACTATAGACTGGTCTGAGTGCAGGGACAAATTCAGATCATTTACGTTCGAGCCTAATTTTGAAAACCTTAGGTGTCAAACCAGCTTTGGTTTCTTTATCAAGTTTTAGGTCTATATATCTTATGATTCAAATGGCATTTAAAACACCTAATTATGAGGTATATAGGCTAAGATAGAGCTATCACACCCCAGATTGCTCTAAGTTTTGAAACTTGATTTTCTCATTTTGCACTGTTTGAAAGAGATAAAAAAAAGAAAAAGATCCCAAAAAGGATTTTCAAACATTTAAAACTCGTAAGAGAGATAAAAAGAGCATTTTAACAATATGAAATCTCAGAAGAAAGTCTGGCACCTTTGCTCCTTGTCCATTTATGAGAAACCATTTCCTCATCAGGTAACTCTGATCAAAAGCCATCTTAGGATCTAGTGTCTACAACATATATCAACTAAATTTACTAGATTCACATTTATTATTTTTAGTTCATCCTAACCACTTACATGATTTTTATGTATATATGCAAAATTAAATTCATGGTAAAATCCTAGTAACTACTCACTTGTAACTATACTAATCAAATAGGTTTATATACGTACATAATAAACTAACAGATCTCATATCATACAAATGCTTATTTTAGAATTCGGTGTATTCTATGCATTTTATTAATGATCTTATTTGTTGTTGTTGTTGTTGTTGTTGTTTTTGTTATTATTATTATTATTATTATTATTATTATTATTATTATTATTATTATTATTATTATTATTATTATTATATCATTTCCTCATTTCATATGTACACTTCTAGCTCATTAACATTTGGAAATCATAGCTTTCATTTAAACTATAAATTATACCAAATTTACCTACATAGATTATAGGTTCACATATTGGATTTTCTTACATGCATTGAGTGGTCCAATTTTTGAGTTGGCCATGAATCACAACATCAATTAGTAATATCATATATGCAACACATAATGGTAAAGAATGTACACTCACAAATATGATTAATGTCAAACCATCAAATGATACCTATGTTCATAAATAACTCATGGTTATAAGTACAAAAAGCATCATGTAATTACAGTTACAGTCACATATATTTGATACCATGATACTAGGAAGCTACATGTCCAAACATAACTTCATCCAATTTTGTAATTTCCATTTACAATACATGATTCTATATAAAGTAAAAGTTAGATCAAGTTATGAAATCTTATATCATCACTTTCATATTGCTTATCATAATGCCTTAATTATTTTTTATAATAAGTTTAACACCCTACGTTCATTCATAAATCCATACATTATGAGTTTCCATTGATGATATTTCATGTCTCCTCAAGTTAACTATCCTTCAATTTCATTGGTCAATGACTAGATTTTTAACAATTAATTCTTAAGAGCGAATTTTTGATTACCAATTGTAGATGTCATATTTATTTTTTCATTATTGGTCAACTTAATTTTTGTCGTAACTTCATTATTTATTAAATTAAAGTTATTATTCATTTGGTACAAATTTCAATAGCATAATGATTTATAAATTATACTACCTAAACCTGCAAATTGCCATATTTACACTCTTAAAAAGGCAACCTCTACCTCCAGTACTTTAATACCATACATAGCACTTATAATATCATCCATCATCACACGAATATATAGAGACCATCATTTACATGCATGTCATATAATATGCTTTCTACCATTAGTTGTATATTATGCAACGTAATATTTTACAAGCCAAATTTCAAAGCCTAATACATAACGTGTCTAAAGTTCACATCAACAAAAGTATTACATGTACATATTACTTTGCTCCTTCTTTATAGCATCTTCAGTACCTATCCCTACACGTAGTCAAACAACCATACGCTATGTAATATGATTGCCTAGTGGTGAATGTATCTACACAAAATTTCGTTTAATGACATTATTTAAAATCAATTATCGTTTTGCCTTTTTATATTACCTCTTGTTAATTTAATTCAATTTGATCCCCTTATGGTTTTAATTGATTATTTAGCCCTTTGAATACTTACTTTTATTATTGAATCTCACATGATTCCTACTTGGATGTAAAATTTCAATTAGATCCCTAAACTTTTTAATCATTATATTTGATCTTGTTTGACTTCAATTTTAATCCTTTTTGCTTTCTTTGACCTTTATTTCTTTCTAAGTGGACAATATATATTTTGATCCTTATGCTTACCCATGAATTGGTAAATTATATTTTGGTCCCCAAAATTTTTCCTATTTATGATTTTACCCTTCTTGACTTATTTGACTATTTTAACCTTCCTAATTACATTATTAATGCCAAATTATGATTTTACCTCTGGTTTATCATGTAATTACATTCTTACTCCTCTATGATCTAATTATCACACCTTACATAATAATACACATTCACTTATTATTACTAGCCTTCTATACATAAATGCACTTATGTACATTATGTACGTATGCTATACCTTCTCAATTCCCATATCTTCATCATTATTATGTATGAACTCACAACATAAATGGTATGTATCATTTAAACTTGGTAAAGACATGCCATTTCCTATAAATGTACCATTCGATCTCATTAAGAATTCATACACAATATATATTTCTTCATGTTATCTCATGTTTTATATACATTCCCAAGGTCACATCATGTAATCGTATGGCAATATTCATCCATTGTACATCTATAACTCTTAGTTATCTGCATGCACATAATTATGTTCACATACCCAACATCATATCCACACATTGTTTTGAGTTCAAGTCACTCATACCATACTCAATCATCACTATAATTATTATTTCATTTCAAATACTCCACTAATAATCGAGTTTCCATATGGTGAACTTTAATACCTAATTCGGCCAAACTAAGTGTGTAATCCTATACTATGCACTAAGTGTATAACCCTATACTATGTTTTCCATACATTATTGAATCTTTTATGTTCTTTTAATCATACTAAGCATTAATTTAAAAATATGTAACTAAACTACGCCCATAACTCTTTATTACCTAAATGTTCATCATTATGTTCACATCTCTAACATTATGTTCACATGGTATTTTAGGTTCTAATTAATTCTATTATGTTCCCTAATCAATATATGATCTATTCCATATTTTATGCACCATTGATCACCAATTTATCATATCATATAACATGGGGTACCATTCGGCCACATCTTGGTCATCAATGTGCATGATGAATTTCCATACAATTCCACATCTCATAGGTTCCTTTAATCATATTTAATATTTATTTTAAAGCATATGTGCTAATTATGCTATTAACCCCTTTTATGTTTGAATGCACACCATTATTTTCAATTTGTACACATGTAATTTAAGATTCTATGCATGGATACTACATTCTTTATCATCATATATCCAACATAAGCTAAATCAACCATTAATTTGTCATTTATCACATGGAAACCTTAGGCTCTCCATTCGGTCACCTTGAGTTATTTCTCTTTTTGATTGGTTTCTTCACTAATTGGTCATCCAAATGTGTTATTAATTCATTCTACAAACATATCTAAATTTATTTCTCATTTACATCTAAATTTCTCAAGCTATATAATGTAAAATTAAACAATATTCAAAGAAATTTAATGAAATGAAGTGTACGATTGAGAATTTAATGAAATAAAGTGTAGCATTTAGTTTACTTACCTTAAAATGACTTGAATTTATCTAATTTTCCTTACCTCTATTGGTCTCTTTAATTTCCCTTAAAATCCCACCTAGGCCGAATTTCTCTTAAATTATTTTTCCAAATTTTCTTCTTTTCTTTTCCTAATTTGTTCCACTTTCTCCACTCTAAATAAGCTTTTAAGATGAATAGAAATTGATTTAGGGACTTAGTATTGTAGAAAACAAAAATTATGTAGGATTAAGTTGATGGAATTTTAAAGAAAAATGGAGAATTCTCCTTTAGTGTAGGGTGGCATCCAAGGAGAAGAAGAGGAGTGAATTCTCTGGAGAAAAATAATACTTTTCCCTTTATATACTTATGTCAATTAGGCCAAATTAGGTCCAACCACTTTGGTCGAACCAATTGGCCTAATATCACTTAATTAATTCACTTTTGGCCCAATTAGTTTCTCTATTAATTTACTTGTTCAATTTCTAGTTTCAAATTATTCTAACCTACTTTTTTATGACAATTATACCCTTGAACCATTAAAAATTCCTTTTAACTCGGCTAATTGAATTAAACTTGATTTTTCATCATTTTTTGGAAATTGGCGTTCCACTTATCAAAATGCTTTAAATTTTACCCTCTATTTCCAAACATATACAAAAGAGTGTGATTAAAATTTCAAGTCATTCCAAGATTATTTTGGTATAGTTCCAGCTTCAAAGGAAAAATCAGTTGGTTTAAAATTTGAAAATTCAAAATCATTAAATTTGTTTTACTTTCAAACATTAATTAGAAGTATTTCTAATATTTCTAAGTAAACAGAATAATTTTTAGAGATTCATAAAATATTGTTTAGCTCGGTCAAACTTATGGTTAATCTTTTTAAAGTACCAGAGAAATCCTTCTCTTTCTGATTTTGAGATTCATTTAAGCTCAAATTTTTCTCAAATTATACCATTGAACTCCATTTAATAATTATTTTCTCCTTTTATGGTTAAGTAGCACTTCTTGCCAGGTCATCCATCCTAGTGTTATCCTGGATTGATCATATTTAACACTTATATAGTTATTAATTTTACTGTACATAATACTGTAAACATAATAAAAAATGTCCTAGGATTACTATTCATACTTTAGATTGTACTATACATGTTACATGCAAATATTTTAGGTATTACAATAAGCCTGTACCTCTCTAAAGACGTGGATAATAGGTGATACTACGGTAGCTGAAGGTATGAATTAAGATACTCATAGGTATCAGTCATATGGATCCAAACAGGATCAATCCTGTAGACCAGTGATGATCAAGTAGACCCAAATAGGGTTAGCTATGTGACCTAAATAGGGTCAGTATTTGGACCCAAATAGGGTCAGCTATGTGACCTAAATAGGGTTAGTATTTGGACCCAAATAATGTCAATCCTGTGGTAGTTGTATTATATCCTTATATGCATGCCTATCTATCCACAACCTATGCATAGATACAGGCAACTATAATTCATTTCCTTTGATTTTTATCGCTTTTCTCTCTTTTCAAAAGTGTTCATCATTAGCTCAATCATAAGTACACATTTAAGAGTATAGAATTATATGCAAGTTCATTTATACACATCTTGTACTTGTAATTAATGCAAAAGTGCAAAACTCTTCACTTGTATATAAATGATCTACTTATTCTCATTTTTAAGACATACATTAAGTATGCATATACCTTTATACTTGCACATTTCATTTTCATACTTATATAATATTTTCATAATATATATATTAATAAGATAATATAGGCATGCATATCTATACTCCCATATTTCATTAAGGCATGCAATATGTTTAAGACATACATTAAGTATGCATATACCTTCATACTTGCACATTTCATTTTCATACTTATATAATATTTTCATAATATATATATATATGATTCACTAAATGTATATCCTATGCATCTTTATATTTGAACATATTTTCACACATCCAAATGGATTAACGTATCTGGTACACTCAATCAAAATTATATAACCAATATAGTTACTCAAGTATGTATATCATACCCATTCTTACTTCAACACATATTCATACATGTCCATATTCAACACATATTCATACATATGCATATTATATTTATGTATATATATTTATACACTCTTATAATCTAGTTACATTTTTATACATGCATGGAATTAATATTTAGACTTAGCAACCATATGAACCAAATTATATGCATATAACTTCTTATGTTTAAGTTTACCTTGTAATTATAGGCCAATGTTCATTCATCTATTCGATGTATTTTTTGGCCTACTATATCCCTATATATAAGTTTAAAGTGTTCTAAAAGCATCAAAGAAGTTTGAGTAAGTTTTGGTAACATTTTGAGGTTTAATAGTCAAGTTTAGGCTGAAATGGGGGAGTGGACCCATTGGGACAAGGTTTCTTGATCAGTTCAGTTGTGTTTTGGTCAGTCCATAATGCTTTGAACTGATTAGATCAATTACTTGGCTCAATCGGGTCGATTCATGGCCCTAATTCTTCAACGGATAGCTTTTCTATTCTAACATGTACAAAGTTTTTTGCAAAGTAAATGCGATTTCTATGAAAAATAGTCTTATGCAAAGTTGTTCTTCTATATCTTTAGTTTCCAAATCATTAAAAATAAAGCCATTATAACTTTTAAATCTTAAGATATACACAAAAAACTATAAGTTGCTCTAAATGATAGGGCATCAGTTATAACACCAATTCATGACAAATTTTGAACATCTTAGAGGCCAAATCAAGTGTCAACCTCTCATAAGAATTTTAGTTCCATGTTTCTAGTTTTTGCTTCAATTTGAATAACCCTATTTGGATCTCTACAACTCAATTTATACTTAAAAAAATTTGGTTGGGTCAAGTGAACCCTTTGACAGAATTCTCCAACCTAAAAAATACTTACTATATTTCATCTCCCATGCACATCTAAGTATCACAACAATATTTCCCCCTCATTAACATATCTAATATAAAATTTTTATTAATTTTACATAGGCAAGCACATGCAAGAAGATTAAAAGCTTTCATACCTCAAAATGTGCCCTAAATACTCCTTTAGCTCCTTTCTACCTCCTTCTTCTTTTTTCTATTTTTCCCACTAATATAGTGAATTGTACATGTAAATATTCAATATCTATATCAATTTTAATTCTCCATATGTGAAGTAAGAGAAAGAGGAGAAATAGAGGATAATCTTACCTCAAAGCATCTAAATGCCAAACTCTCTCGCTCTTCTCTTCAATTGGGCAACTTGAATATATAATTTTAGTGTAAGAAAATGGAGAGTATTTTGAATATTCATTTTTGAAATTTGGCCTTGATTTGGTAGGCTATAATTCCTCTTTAAATACCATGCAATTTGTTGAGTTTTTCAAAGATGCACTATTCATAATTTATTGGTCCATTTATTGATCTTATAGAAATTGCATCTTGCTTCCTCCTTCTTTTTAGTTCTACAATTCCTCCCCAATTCTTTCATCATTTTCAAATTAATCTATACTTTATGTCCCTCTAATTATACATGTACATGCCATATAATCAATATACCATAATGCCCTTTCCTACACTTCAAATACTTATCCTTTTGTATCATCTTCCTAATGCTCTTTAGGCATGCTCAATTTCTACTAAGGTGTATGTTGGAGCATTACATTTCTCTTCTCCTTAAAAGAATTTTGTCCTTAAATTTTATACCTATAACATTTACCAAACCTCATCATTTGCCTTTCGTAATTTTGACTTTATTATAATTGAACCTTATCTAATATTGTCCTTCCCTGCTTCCCTTATCTTTTACTTTATCACATTTAGGTTCTATCTATCGCTATCTTTCTTTAGTGATAACTTTCTCTTGCTATCATTACTACACTTAATATACATCTTATCAGTTTTCTTTTTGATTGGGGCCTATACATACAATTTGATGCTTTTTATATCTTGTCAAATGATGCTAATGCTATGAAAGGATGATGATTTCATGTATGCAATAGGATGTGAATGCATATTCTCATGTAATGTAAATTTTTACCCTATCCCATGTTATAAAATATTTAAATAATTGCCTACACTGTTAAGGAGTCACTAATAGGTATACAAAGTGCCATAACCAAATTAAACACAACATTATATCAACTTTATATAGGAATAACCTTATTATGTTCACAAAAATCATTTTTCATGTATCATATTGATGTAACCTCCATATATTATATTCATACACATATACTATGGTCTAAAGAATTGACCTCATATAGGTCAGATGCTATCTTAATCTATAGTGAACACCTTATTAGATACATTCTTTATGTATATACATTCAAGAGCTAAAAGTCTACATTATCATCATATACATATCTTTGATAAGGATAAAAAATACCAACTATAACTTTTAGGGCACTTCACATTACTCACAAGAATTCTCACTTTCAGTTATTTTGTTTCTATAACAGCTTTTTAAGATATCTTCGTTTCTACTATCTATAAGAAAATAGGTACATTTACATTAGGCCAATACTATCTAACTAACCATAATAACTTATTCCTAGACTTCTATTGACTAGAACTTTCTAAACCTATGCTCTGATATCAATAAATGTAATACTCCCTCTAAGGGCTTTTCTGTTACCATACATACCATATCGATAATAAACATAACCTAATTACCAATCATTTGCATCCATTATTGAAGAATATATCAAGTTTGCATATTATAAACTCATATAAAAAAAATTAAATATGTTGTATGTATATTTACATATCCACTATTTCTAACATAAGTACTATTATACTTTACAAAATTTGGGTTTGCCTAGCAAATTCTACATTACAACATTTTCTTATACAAAGTATCATATGCATACATAAAAGCAGAAAATTTAAGACTCATACTTCCAACTTCTTCCTAAGTCTTGTGTTGGCCTTCCTGTTACAGATTATGTCCCTATAGAAGAGTCCTAATTTGGGTACCTATATGGATAAATATCTATGCTAAGCTTACTAGCTTAATGGGAAACAAAAACATTGGGATGATCCCTCACAAAAGTCATCAATTAAAAAAACACAATCACATGTGAATATGCAATTAAGTATACAATGAAATAGTAACAAGAACAGGTAGGATGTTCACAACCATACATGATACTACACATTTATCTCTGTCATGCTCCCTCATTACATTATTGCATAAACCTTAACTCGTAGTTAATTACATGTATATTAAGTTAAAACACTTGTTGATACATGCACTCATTTGTGCAAAATTATATGGTGCATGTGCCCATATATTTCTTTAAAATTATCCCACTAGTTACTTACAGTACAATTTCATTACTGATTTCAAATTCACTTACTTATTTAACCCTTACTAGCCTCTAAACATTTATGTGATTCTTAAGTATACCTATATCAAATAAATTTACTTGATTCACATTTATTATTTTTATTTAATCCAAACCACTCACATGACTTTTATGTATATATGCAAAATTAAATTCATGGTTAAAACCTAGTAACTGCTCACTTGTAACTATACTAATCAAATAGGTTTATATGCGTACATAATACACTAACAGTTCTCATATCATACCAATGCTTATTTTATAATCCAATTTATTCTATACGTTTTATTAATGATCTCAATTTTATTATTATCATTATATCATTTCCTCATTTCATATGTACACCTCCAGCTCATTAACATTTCAAACTCATAGTTTCGTTTAACCTATAAATTATACCAAATTTGCCTAGATAGATTGTAAGTTCACATATTGAATGTCCTTACATGCAATAGTCCAATTTCTGAGTTGGGCATGAGTTATAATATCAATTACTAATATCAAATATGCAACATATAATGGTAAGGAATGCGCATTTGCAAATATTATTAATGTTAAACTTTCAAATGACACCTATGTTTAAATATAACTCATGGTTTTTTGAACAAAAAGCATCAAGTAATTACAGTTAAAGTCACATACATGTGATACCATGATACTATAAGGCTACATGTCCAAACATAACTTCATCCAATTTTGTGCTTTCAATTTACAATTCATGATTCTATATAAAGTAATAATTAGATCAATTCATGAAATCTTATATCATTACATTTATATTACTTATCATAATTTCTTAATTATTTCTTATAATAAACCCGTACATCTCTAAGGATGTGGATAATGGGTGATACTATGGTACCTGATGGTACGAATTAAGATACGCATAAGTGTTAGTCATATGGATCCAAACAAGGTTAATCATGTGTACATATCCTATGCATCCTTATATTTGAACATATTTCCACACATCTAAATTGATTAATGTATCATGCACACTCAGTCAAAATTATATAACCAATGTAGTTAATCAAGTATATATGTCACAACCATTCTTACTTTAAACATATTCATACATGTCCATATTATATTTATGTATATATATTTATACACTCTTATAGTCTAGCTACATTTTTATATATGCATGGAATTGATATTTAGACTTAGCAACCATATAAACCAAATTATGTGCATATAACTTCTTATGTTAAGGTTTACCTTGTAGTTATATCTCAATGTTCATTCATCTATTACTTTGTAGTTATATATATGTTTAAAGTGTTTTAAAAGTGTTCAAGGAAGTTCGGATAATTTTTGATAACATTTTGGGGTCAAAACATCAAGTTTAGGATGAAATGGGGGAGTGATCCAGCTGGGACAAGGTTGTCTCAATCAGTTCAATTTTGTGTCTAGTTGGTCTAGAATGCTTTGACTTGGCTAGGTCAATTGGTTGGCTCAATCGGGTCGATTCAAGGCCTTGGTTCTTCAATGGATAGCTTTTTAATTCTAACTTATATAGGGTTTTTGGCATAGTAAATGTGATTTCTAAGAAAAATAGTCTCATGCAAAGTTGTTCATCTATGTCTCTTGTTTTTAAATAATAAAAAACAAAGCCATTTGAATTATAAATCTTGATATATACACAAAAAACTACAAATTGCTCCAAATGATAAGGCAGCAGCCATAACACCAGTTCAAGCCAAAGTTTGAGCTTTTTAGAGGTAGAATCAAGCATTAACCTCTTATAATAATTTTAGGTATATGTGTATAGGTTATGCTCCAATGTGAATCACCCTATTTTGATCTTTACAGCTCAACTTATAAGTAAAACAATCATACTGGGTCAAGTAAACCCAATGACAAAATTCTTCTATCTCAAGAATACTTACTATATTTCATCTCCCAAGCACATATAAGCATTACAAAAATATTTCCACCTCATTAACATATCTAATATAAAATTTCTAATAATTTTACATAGGCAAGCACATATAACAAGATTAAAAGTTTCCATACCTGAAAATGTGCCCTAAATACTCCTTTAGCTCCTTTCTACCTCCTCATTCTTCTTGCTTTTTTCTCCATCTAATATAGTACATTACACATGTAAATATTCAATATCAATACAAATTTTAATTCTTCATATGTGAACCAAGAGAGAGAGAGAGGAGAAATAGAGGATAATCTTACCTCAAAGCATCTAAACACCAAACTCTCTCTTGTCTTCAATTGTGAAACTTGAATATGTGATTTTAGTGTAAGAAAATGGAGAGTATTTTGAATGTTCATTTTTTGAAATTTGGCTTTAGTTGGCTAGCCACCATTTCTCTTTAAATACCATACGGTTACTTAATTTTTCTAAAGATACTATTTACAATTCTATTGGTCTATTTGTTGATCTTAAAGAAATTGCATCTTACTCCCTCCTTCTTTTTAGTTCTCTAATTCCACCTTAATTATTTCATCATTTCCAATTTAATCCATACTTTATGTTCCTATAATTATACATGTGCATGCCATTTAATCAATTTACCATAATGTCATTCACTTTTAAGTTAAGTCCCTTTAGATCATTTCTTACACTTTAAATACTTATCACTTTGTATCATCTTCCTTAGGCTTTATGAATTTCTATTAGGGTGTATGTTAGGTCCTTTGAGGTTGCTTGTGTAAAATAACAGCTAAACTTCTCACCAACAAATTGAAAGCAATTATTATGGAGGTAATAGATGAAAAGTAAAATGCTTTTATCAAAAATAGGAATATTCTTGATAGTGTTATGGTAGCAAATAAGGTCATTCATTCTTTTCAGTGAACTAAAGGAAGTGGTTTTCTTTTTAAATTAGACTGTTTTAAAGCTTTTGGTTCTGTGTTATAAAAATATCTTAACTTTGCCATAAAGTAAATGAATTTTAGAGAAAATGGTGTAGCTAGATTAGAGGATGTCTTGCTAAAGCCAAAGTGTCTACCCTAGTTAATAGATAAAGCAGACCTCACTATCTAAGGGTCTCAGGTAAGGAGATCCTTTATCTCTTTTTCTATGTTTAATTATAGCTGAAGGATTTTATTATCTCTTTAAAAAAAGGCTATACGATTGAATATTTTTAAAGTTTAAAGTTTGATCCAAAAAAATATCCCAGGTTTGATCATAACACATCTCCAATGTGCTAATAACACTATCATTCACCTAAAACCAAATTTAGCCATGGTATTAATGTTAAAAGAGCTTTGAGAGCATTTGAAGCAATTTTTGCTTTAAAGTTAAATGTCTGTAAGAGCTACATTATAGGCATTAATGTTGATGAAGCTTGGTTAGTTGTGTATGACTTGGCTTTCAGATGTCAAGTACAAAAATTACCTTATTCTTATGTAAGGCTTCCCCTTAGCACCAACCTAAGAAAATTTACCACATAAAAACCTATCATTAATAATTTCAATAAAAAGCTTGCAAAATGGAAAGGAAATTCATTGGCTTTAACTGTTAGACTCACTCTTATCAAAGCATCTCTCACAAATTTGCCTCGGTACTACATGTCACTTTTCAAAGTTTCAGCCGATGTCCTTAAGAAATAAACTGTGTGCATTGCAAGGGTGTCTTAGTGTTGGATCACTAGGTTTAAGATATAATAATGTCCTATTTAAATGGTTTTAGAGATTAGATCCTAACAGCGATATGCCTTGGTATAAAATTATAAGATGTAAACATAGGTATGCGATTCCTTAAGTTCCTACAATGAATTCTTCTTCAAAATCCCTACCATTTGGAAAGATATCTTCAAACCTATTCTCCATAACCTAGCCCATAGTGGAATCAGGTTTAGTATGGGAGGAAGGAATTTGTGTGCATTTTGGCATGATATAAGGGTCTTAAATGATCCGTTTAAATCTTATTTTGCTTGCCTTTTCTAATTGGTTGTTAATAAGGATACGTTGATTTTAGAAAATGGTTACTGAAAAATTAATATTTGGTCTTGAAAGATTGAATAAGATATACCACTATTGGAATGGGATAGCACTTTAGAAGAAAATCTTTTGCAAATCCTAAGCTCTTTCTTCTTATCGAGGTTTCATAGTGATAGAAAAGTTTTGGCACATTATTAAAAAAAGGCTTTCACTATCAAATCTGCATGTTTCCTTCAATAGATTTCTTTTTTCCCCATCTTCCATATTGATTTTCCTTTTCATATCTTATGGAAAAATCCTGTGCTACCTAAAGTGGATTATTTTCTTTAGAGAACAATGCAATAGAATTAATATCAGAGCTATTCTACTGGTTTGATTATCATCCCTTAGGATTTTACTTTTTATCTTTTTTGTAATAAAGAGGTTGAAATAGTTAATCATCTATCTCTTGCTTTGTAATATTGAATCTTTCTTGTGGTATAAGATTGTAAAATGGTGCGATAGTTATTGTTGTATTCTTGGTTCTCTTAAGGAGTTTCTTATTCAATAGATTGGATTAGTCAAAGGAAGATGGCAAGGAGAAATCTGATTAATTATTTTTATGGCTATTGTATGGATGATTCGAATATAATGAAATGCCAAAGCTTTTGAAGAAAGATTAGTTATTTGGAGTCTTTTTATCACTTTGTTTTAGCCAAGTCATCATTTTGGATCAAGACTTATAAGGATTTTAATTTTCTCCTTAGGCAAAATTTTATGCTTACTATTGATGTTTTCAAGACTTTTTGATCTATTCTTAAAAGTTAGACTAATGTAAGTTGGAAACTTTGTCCTTAACATTATTTTCAATGGAACATAAATGGGTCTTCATTTGGAAAACCAAGCCCTTTAGGAATTAGGGGTGTGGTTAGAAGTTTGCAAAAGAGAATTTATATGTATTTTCTCTTATCATGTAGGTAACATGGAACGTAACCTAGCAGAATTATTGGTGGTGAATAAAATCTCTATAAAATTCTAATGATTTTCTTATGGTACAGGGTCAAAGATTTATTTTTGAGTTAGATTTATTGACTATTTCTTTATGGCTGTCGAAAAAAGGATTCAAATTGAACTTGAAAATATGCTTCTTTGTTTAATAAGATTGATAACTACAACTCTTCCTTAAAGAATCTCTATTTCCGACCTAAGTTTAGAGCATTGTAACTTTACTAGTAATGGCCTAGCTAACCAGGTGTAGACACCAGGTCCTAAGGCAGCACAAATCAGAGTTACCCTATGATGAAAAAATTTTCATATTTCAAATGGAAAGTGCGAACTCCATATTTTGTTCATGATTTTTTTTTCTTCTAAAATGTTTTACAAAGTTTTTACTTTACTTTTCTAGAGTTTGAAAAAGGAGTTTTGAAAATTTTTCTTTTGTGGTCCTTCCTATGATAGCCGACCATCTTTCATGGAGGGATGATTGTCTGTGGTCATTTTGAGTGCCATTCTTCTGTGACTTATGGATAGCCATCGATCAGAATTTTCCAACAATCTGCACATTTTCAACAACATTTAAAACTTGATCAAATTTGAGTCTTAAAAGGCAAATTTAAAGGGATTTCAAAGAGATTTCAAAGAAAATTTAAAGGGATTTTCATTTTTGAATTTGAAAAATTCCTTGATTTAAATACCTAAAAACCTTAGATTAAAAAGGGGGAGGACTTTTGATAGAAGCGGTGTTCTTGAGGTAGAATTTTAGTTTCTTCTTCCAAGAACAACTGAATTTGAAAGATTCCTTGATTTAAATACCTAAAAACCTTAGATTAAAAAGGGGGAGGACTTTTGATAGAAGCGGTGTTCTTGAGGTAGAATTTTAGTTTCTTCTTCCAAGAACAAAGGAGCACTCTCACATATTTTCCTGAACATACAAAAAACACATATGAATATTTTTAAATGTGAAAGCCATTTGGATTGGAGCTTAATGCATTCTTTCAAAAGTTACATAATAGAAACTTCTGAGGGTAATATTCTCGATTGCTTTCATTTTTTTCTCTCTCTAGATTTATATTATGAACATGTAATTTGATTTTTGATATGGTTATACCATGCTTTAAAATTGTTAGATTCATTATTTATGCCCATGTAATCATATTGACACCATGAACAGTCTGAGAATGATTAAATGTGATAGAATGGCATGTCTAAGATCTTGTTTCCTCAATTGTTACATATTTGATTTTCTTAATTCAAATTCCCTTTGCATGTCATTTTGTACTATTTTAATTAATTTAAATAAATGTTTTGATGTTTAGGATAGTTTTGGCATGTTTTAAGATGTAAAAATATGCATGTTTCAGCTTTGGGTGGAGATTAAGGATTCCCTGCATGTTTTTGTCGTGATTCTGCCCTTCCTGTATGTGTATCGCATGATAAACGGGAAGAAGTATGTGTATCGCATGATAAACGGGAAGAAGGCCCCATTGATGGCCTTCTATCATAGCAACGGACGACATGTAGTAGAGCCTTCCTTCTATCTCGTCCCTTGCCCCCTACCTTAGCTGTTTGTCCGTGTTGTTTAGCCTTTTTTCGTGTCATTTTAATGTTTATTTTCCATATTTACTCGATTTGTATGTTAAATTATATTCTTAATGTAATTTTAATTATATTTCATGCATTTTATTATTTCGACTGCATATTTATTTTTAGTCTTGAATGTTTGTTTCCTTTATTTTATTTTATTTATTATTCATAATATTAATTAACCATTTTCTTCTTTGTGTGTTTTATGAGCAATTAAATGTATTGCATTCAGATGCTCGACACTTTGGGATCGATGTTCTTTTGAAGCCCCCCCATGGATGCCTTCCCTTTTTATATATTAATTATTTATTTAATTGCTTTGTTTATTACATATTTGGATATGTTATTTTAGGGATGTAATAGTTAGTAATAAAATATTTTTTTTGCACAACAAATGATAAAATCACTTAAAACCATGTTTACTTAATTAATTAGGCTTTTCTATTAAAATGGACCAATGTCCAAGTTTTCAACTCAATCATACAGTGAGCATAAAGCTTTTTGTAAAATATGCATAACCGAACCAATGTTCCCAACTCAAATAAATACTCTGATTTATGTACGTTTCCTTTATTTTATTTTATTATTTATTATTCAAAATATTAATTAACCATTTTCTTCTTTGTCTGTTTTATGAGCAATTAAATATATTGCATTCAGATGCTTGATGCTCTGGGATCGGGGTTCTTTTGAAGAGCCCCCATGGACGGCTTCCCTTTTATTTATTTATTTAATTATTTATTTAATTGATTAGTTTATTACTTATTTGAATATGTTATTTTGGGATGTAATAGTTAGTAATAAAATGATTTTTTTTCACAACAAATGGTAAAATCACTTAAAATAATTTCTACTTAATTAATTGAACTTTTCAAATAAAATGGATCAATGTCCAAGTTTTCAACTCAAAAATCACACAATGAGGATAAATCCTTTTGTAAAATATGCATGAGAAAACCAATATTTCTAACTCAAATAAATACTCCGATTTATGTATGTCATTTTATTTTCTTTTTGGACGATTTCCCTTTGAAATTATTTAAGTAGGATTTATTTGTTTATTGCTTTTATTTATCACTTTTTGCTTTGATTGATATATTTATTTAATTTATTGCAATATATCATGTGAGAAGGGAAGTAGTGGACTAATAATAAAAGCCTAATTATAAGCAACACTTAAGTGGGGTGCAAGTAAAAGTGATATTCTGAACACCAATCTCTGTTTAGCCATCAAATATTAGATTTATATTTTCAATATTTTATTGGATGGAAATTCTGTAATAGCTACCTCTTAAGCCCACTTAGATGAGTTCATGAATTGACAATCCACAATAAAAATAGGTTTAAATTTTTTTTTATTGTGAAGTGGTCAATTTATAAGTTTTATAAGTCTCATTCGATTTTGAATCCTAAATGCGAAATTTAAAAAATTGAATTGAAATCGAATGGGTTTTGGCGCGCGCCACACTTGGGAGTTTCTAGGCAAGTTGATTTGATTGCTTGGATGTTGTAATGATATGTACTTTCACGTTTTGTCTTACTCTTGTAACCCTCTTTTGCAATAACCACACTTGGGAGTTTCTAGGCAAGTTGATTTGATTGCTTGGATGTGGTAATGATATGTACTTTCACGTTTTGTCTTACTCTTGTAACCCTCTTTTGCAATAATAAAATCCTATATATATATATATAATAAAAGAATATAAATATTATTTTTTAATTAAATAATATTTAATTTTATGAATGGGTTCAAAAAGCATGTATCAAAATGCATAAACCTGAATCCAATAGGTTGTAAAATGAATATCCAAATTCGTTCAAAATCTGTTTAAACACTAACCAAACCCGTCTTATTAAGTTCGGATTAGAATGGATATCAAAAATTATCCGATCCGCTGCCATTTCTAACTTTATCATTAAATAGACACATGAAAAACTCATTAATACAATTTAGATAAGAATTTTCCATTTTGAAAGTATTCAATCGGAATGTTACTAATTTTCCGGCTTGGATAAGTGAATGCATTTGAGAAATTGACTTTGATGGTCTCATTACAGCAGGATAAGGGAAATCATTCAAGATTTAGCCAATTAGGGGACTAAACCGTCATTTTATCCAATCTTGAAAAGAAGTTTGACAAAATAATGCATAGAAGAAACCGCAATATATATTAATAATGACTCAAAGATTAATGTCAATAATAAATCCACTAGTCAATAATCTTTTCTTTTTTCTTTTCTCTATAAGATACAATGCAATAGTCTTTAAACTATATTGATTCCGATTATATGAATCAAGACAGAAAAATGAAGTTCCTATGGGACCTACTAGTGCGTCATCAGAAAGACCATATACATATAGTGAAATTTACTTTTTTAATTCACTTATAAATACAAAAATATATTTAAAAATTCACTAATACATCACTACAAGAAAATCAGTAAATAGCAACGGAAATTAGCAACCGAATTTGTTGAATTTCCGTTGCTAATAAAAATTAGCAACGGAAAATAGCAACGGAACATTCGGTTGCAAATTTCGCGGTTGGTATTTTTAGCAACGGAATGTATTTTCCGTTGCTATTTTTACCAACGGAATTAGAATATCCGTTGCTATATTTAGCAACCGAAATAAAATTCCGTTGCTATATTTAGCAACCGAAATTAGTTTTCGTTGCTATTTCTAGCAACCGATTGAAGTTTCGGTTGCTAAATTTAGCCAAAATTATAAAAAAATTGCGACGGAATATTCGTCGTTATTCCGTCACTAAATTATATATATATTACAAGCCTTCTATTATACCAGCATTGAATGTATTAAAACTAACCACCATTCATTTATACCTCATTAAGGGTGGTGTTGAGGGAAAAGCAAAATAGTTAATTTATGCTAAATACTACTACACCAGTCTCCTATTGCAAAATGTTTAATGAAAAAGAAAAATTGCCAACGGTGACATTCTAAATTTAAATCTGATGCATAGGAACAGAATCCTCCATTAATGTAGATGTCAAAAGCAGCATGTGAACTTCATCCAGGTTTATATAGCTGCACTGCATCAACAGGTTTATATATTAACATGTTTACAACTATTAGAAACTCACTCAGCCTGTGTTGAGCCACTAACAACCCATGTATTGACAGCAGTGGATGCTTCAAACTGAAATAATGTCATGTAGGTGCTTCAGTTGAAGGTGAAAATGAGTAACAGATATCAGAAGCAGTAAGAGATATGAAAAATGCTAAAAAAAAATCAATGGCAAACTTAGATAGCCAAAATACAGATAAATTTATTTAAAATCCTTAGAATTTCCGAAAATATATAAAATTAGATAAAAAAAACACAAAGATAGCAGGGGGAATCCAATTGCAGCATAAATGCTTTAATAGTGAGAAGCATATGAATATTTCTAATAAAATGGACCAATGTCCAAGTTTTCAATTCAAAAATCATACAGTGAGCATAAAGCTTTTTGTAAAATATGCATAACCGAACCAATGTTCCCAACTCAAATAAATACTCTAATTTATGTACGTTTCCTTTATTTTATTTTATTATTTATTATTCATAATATTAATTAACCATTTTCTTCTTTGTGTGTTTTATGAGCAATTAAATATATTGCATTCAGATGCTTGATGCTCTGGGATCGGGGTTCTTTTGAAGACCCCCCATGGACGGCTTCCCTTTTATTTATTTATTTAATTATTTATTTAATTGATTTGTTTATTACTTATTTGAATATGTTATTTTGGGATGTAATAGTTAGTAATAAAATGATTTTTTTTCACAACAAATGGTAAAATCACTTAAAATAATTTCTACTTAATTAATTGAACTTTTCAAATAAAATGGATCAATGTCCAAGTTTTCAACTCAAAAATCACACAATGAGGATAAATCCTTTTGTAAAATATGCATGAGAAAACCAATATTTCTAACTCAAATAAATACTCCGATTTATGTATGTCATTTTATTTTCTTTTTGGACGATTTGCCTTTGAAATTATTTAAGTAGGATTTATTTGTTTATTGCTTTTATTTATCACTTTTTGCTTTGATTGATATATTTATTTAATTTATTGCAATATATCATGTGAGAAGGGAAGTAGTGGACTAATAATAAAAGCCTAATTATAAGCAACACTTAAGTGGGGTGCAAGTAAAAGTGATATTCTGAACTCCAATCTCTGTTTAGCCATCAAATATTAGATTTATATTTTCAATATTTTATTGGATGGAAATTCTGTAATAGCTACCTCTTAAGCCCACTTAGATGAGTTCATGAATTGACAATCCACAATAAAAATAGGTTTAAATTTTTTTTTATTGTGAAGTGGTCAATTTATAAGTTTTATAAGTCTCATTCGATTTTGAATCCTAAATGCGAAATTCAAAAAATTGAATTGAAATCGAATGGGTTTTGGCGCGCGCCACACTTGGGAGTTTCTAGGCAAGTTGATTTGATTGCTTGGATGTTGTAATGATATGTACTTTCACGTTTTGTCTTACTCTTGTAACCCTCTTTTGCAATAACCACACTTGGGAGTTTCTAGGCAAGTTGATTTGATTGCTTGGATGTTGTAATGATATGTACTTTCACGTTTTGTCTTACTCTTGTAACCCTCTTTTGCAATAATAAAATCCTATATATATATATATATAATAAAAGAATATAAATATTATTTTTTAATTAAATAATATTTAATTTTGTGAATGGGTTCAAAAAGCATGTATCAAAATGCATAAACCTGAATCCAATAGGTTGTAAAATGAATATCCAAATTCGTTCAAAATCTGTTTAAACACTAACCAAACCCGTCTTATTAAGTTCGGATTAGAATGGATATCAAAAATTATCCGATCCGCTGCCATTTCTAACTTTATCATTAAATAGACACATGAAAAACTCATTAATACAATTTAGATAAGAATTTTCCATTTTGAAAGTATTCAATCGGAATGTTACTAATTTTCCGGCTTGGATAAGTGAATGCATTTGAGAAATTGACTTTGATGGTCTCATTACAGCAGGATAAGGGAAATCATTCAAGATTTAGCCAATTAGGGGACTAAACCGTCATTTTATCCAATCTTGAAAAGAAGTTTGACAAAATAATGCATAGAAGAAACCGCAATATATATTAATAATGACTCAAAGATTAATGTCAATAATAAATCCACTAGTCAATAATCTTTTCTTTTTTCTTTTCTCTATAGGATACAATGCAATAGTCTTTAAACTATATTGATTCCGATTATATGAATCAAGACAGAAAAATGAAGTTCCTATGGGACCTACTAGTGCGTCATCAGAAAGACCATATACATATAGTGAAATTTACTTTTTTAATTCACTTATAAATACAAAAATATATTTAAAAATTCACTAATACATCACAACAAGAAAATCAGTAAATAGCAACGGAAATTAGCAACCGAATTTGTTGAATTTCCGTTGCTAATAAAAATTAGCAACGGAAAATAGCAACGGAACATTCGGTTGCAAATTTCGCGGTTGGTATTTTTAGCAACGGAATGTATTTTTCGTTGCTATTTTTACCAACGGAATTAGAATATCCGTTGCTATATTTAGCAACCGAAATAAAATTCCGTTGCTATATTTAGCAACCGAAATTAGTTTCCGTTGCCATTTCTAGCAACCGATTGAAGTTTCGGTTGCTAAATTTAGCCAAAATTATAAAAAAATTACGACGAAATATTCGTCGTTATTCTGTCACTAAATTATATATATATATATATATATATATATATATATATATATATATATATATATATATATATATATATATATATATATATATATATATATATATATATATATATATTACAAGCCTTTTATTATACCAGCATTGAATGTATTAAAACTAACCACCATTCATTTATACCTCATTAAGGGTGGTGTTGAGGGAAAAGCAAAATAGTTAATTTATGCTAAATACTACTACACCAGTCTCCTATTGCAAAATGTTTAATGAAAAAGAAAAATTGCCAACGGTGACATTCTAAATTTAAATCTGATGCATAGGAACAGAATCCTCCATTAATGTAGATGTCAAAAGCAGCATGTGAACTTCATCCAGGTTTATATAGCTGCACTGCATCAACAGGTTTATATATTAACATGTTTACAACTATTAGAAACTCACTCAGCCTGTTTTGAGCCACTAACAACCCATGTATTGACAGCAGTGGATGCTTCAAACTGAAATAATGTCATGTAGGTCAGTTGAAGGTGAAAATGAGTAACAGATATCAGAAGCAGTAAGAGATATGAAAAATGCTAAAAAAAAATCAATGGCAAACTTAGATAGCCAAAATACAGATAAATTTATTTAAAATCCTTAGACTTTCCGAAAATATATAAAATTAAATAAAAAAAACACAAAGATAGCAGGGGGAATCCAATTGCAGCATAAATGCTTTAATAGTGAGAAGCATATGAATATTTCTAATAAAATGGACCAATGTCCAAGTTTTCAACTCAAAAATCATACAGTGAGCATAAAGCTTTTTGTAAAATATGCATAACCGAACCAATGTTCCCAACTCAAATAAATACTCTAATTTATGTACGTTTCCTTTATTTTATTTTATTATTTATTATTCATAATATTAATTAACCATTTTCTTCTTTGTGTGTTTTATGAGCAATTAAATATATTGCATTCAGATGCTTGATGCTCTGGGATCGGGGTTCTTTTGAAGACCCCCCATGGACGGCTTCCCTTTTATTTATTTATTTAATTATTTATTTAATTGATTTGTTTATTACTTATTTGAATATGTTATTTTGGGATGTAATAGTTAGTAATAAAATGATTTTTTTTCACAACAAATGGTAAAATCACTTAAAATAATTTCTACTTAATTAATTGAACTTTTCAAATAAAATGGATCAATGTCCAAGTTTTCAACTCAAAAATCACACAATGAGGATAAATCCTTTTGTAAAATATGCATGAGAAAACCAATATTTCTAACTCAAATAAATACTCCGATTTATGTATGTCATTTTATTTTCTTTTTGGACGATTTGCCTTTGAAATTATTTAAGTAGGATTTATTTGTTTATTGCTTTTATTTATCACTTTTTGCTTTGATTGATATATTTATTTAATTTATTGCAATATATCATGTGAGAAGGGAAGTAGTGGACTAATAATAAAAGCCTAATTATAAGCAACACTTAAGTGGGGTGCAAGTAAAAGTGATATTCTGAACTCCAATCTCTGTTTAGCCATCAAATATTAGATTTATATTTTCAATATTTTATTGGATGGAAATTCTGTAATAGCTACCTCTTAAGCCCACTTAGATGAGTTCATGAATTGACAATCCACAATAAAAATACGTTTAAATTTTTTTTTATTGTGAAGTGGTCAATTTATAAGTTTTATAAGTCTCATTCGATTTTGAATCCTAAATGCGAAATTCAAAAAATTGAATTGAAATCGAATGGGTTTTGGCGCGCGCCACACTTGGGAGTTTCTAGGCAAGTTGATTTGATTGCTTGGATGTTGTAATGATATGTACTTTCACGTTTTGTCTTACTCTTGTAACCCTCTTTTGCAATAACCACACTTGGGAGTTTCTAGGCAAGTTGATTTGATTGCTTGGATGTTGTAATGATATGTACTTTCACGTTTTGTCTTACTCTTGTAACCCTCTTTTGCAATAATAAAATCCTATATATATATATATAATAAAAGAATATAAATATTATTTTTTAATTAAATAATATTTAATTTTGTGAATGGGTTCAAAAAGCATGTATCAAAATGCATAAACCTGAATCCAATAGGTTGTAAAATGAATATCCAAATTCGTTCAAAATCTGTTTAAACACTAACCAAACCCGTCTTATTAAGTTCGGATTAGAATGGATATCAAAAATTATCCGATCCGCTGCCATTTCTAACTTTATCATTAAATAGACACATGAAAAACTCATTAATACAATTTAGATAAGAATTTTCCATTTTGAAAGTATTCAATCGGAATGTTACTAATTTTCCGGCTTGGATAAGTGAATGCATTTGAGAAATTGACTTTGATGGTCTCATTACAGCAGGATAAGGGAAATCATTCAAGATTTAGCCAATTAGGGGACTAAACCGTCATTTTATCCAATCTTGAAAAGAAGTTTGACAAAATAATGCATAGAAGAAACCGCAATATATATTAATAATGACTCAAAGATTAATGTCAATAATAAATCCACTAGTCAATAATCTTTTCTTTTTTCTTTTCTCTATAGGATACAATGCAATAGTCTTTAAACTATATTGATTCCGATTATATGAATCAAGACAGAAAAATGAAGTTCCTATGGGACCTACTAGTGCGTCATCAGAAAGACCATATACATATAGTGAAATTTACTTTTTTAATTCACTTATAAATACAAAAATATATTTAAAAATTCACTAATACATCACAACAAGAAAATCAGTAAATAGCAACGGAAATTAGCAACCGAATTTGTTGAATTTCCGTTGCTAATAAAAATTAGCAACGGAAAATAGCAACGGAACATTCGGTTGCAAATTTCGCGGTTGGTATTTTTAGCAACGGAATGTATTTTCCGTTGCTATTTTTACCAACGGAATTAGAATATCCGTTGCTATATTTAGCAACCGAAATAAAATTCCGTTGCTATATTTAGCAACCGAAATTAGTTTCCGTTGCCATTTCTAGCAACCGATTGAAGTTTCGGTTGCTAAATTTAGCCAAAATTATAAAAAAATTACGACGAAATATTCGTCGTTATTCCGTCACTAAATTATATATATATATATATATATTACAAGCCTTTTATTATACCAGCATTGAATGTATTAAAACTAACCACCATTCATTTATACCTCATTAAGGGTGGTGTTGAGGGAAAAGCAAAATAGTTAATTTATGCTAAATACTACTACACCAGTCTCCTATTGCAAAATGTTTAATGAAAAAGAAAAATTGCCAACGGTGACATTCTAAATTTAAATCTGATGCATAGGAACAGAATCCTCCATTAATGTAGATGTCAAAAGCAGCATGTGAACTTCATCCAGGTTTATATAGCTGCACTGCATCAACAGGTTTATATATTAACATGTTTACAACTATTAGAAACTCACTCAGCCTGTTTTGAGCCACTAACAACCCATGTATTGACAGCAGTGGATGCTTCAAACTGAAATAATGTCATGTAGGTCAGTTGAAGGTGAAAATGAGTAACAGATATCAGAAGCAGTAAGAGATATGAAAAATGCTAAAAAAAAATCAATGGCAAACTTAGATAGCCAAAATACAGATAAATTTATTTAAAATCCTTAGACTTTCCGAAAATATATAAAATTAAATAAAAAAAACACAAAGATAGCAGGGGGAATCCAATTGCAGCATAAATGCTTTAATAGTGAGAAGCATATGAATATTTCTAATAAAATGGACCAATGTCCAAGTTTTCAACTCAAAAATCATACAGTGAGCATAAAGCTTTTTGTAAAATATGCATAACCGAACCAATGTTCCCAACTCAAATAAATACTCTAATTTATGTACGTTTCCTTTATTTTATTTTATTATTTATTATTCATAATATTAATTAACCATTTTCTTCTTTGTGTGTTTTATGAGCAATTAAATATATTGCATTCAGATGCTTGATGCTCTGGGATCGGGGTTCTTTTGAAGACCCCCCATGGACGGCTTCCCTTTTATTTATTTATTTAATTATTTATTTAATTGATTTGTTTATTACTTATTTGAATATGTTATTTTGGGATGTAATAGTTAGTAATAAAATGATTTTTTTTCACAACAAATGGTAAAATCACTTAAAATAATTTCTACTTAATTAATTGAACTTTTCAAATAAAATGGATCAATGTCCAAGTTTTCAACTCAAAAATCACACAATGAGGATAAATCCTTTTGTAAAATATGCATGAGAAAACCAATATTTCTAACTCAAATAAATACTCCGATTTATGTATGTCATTTTATTTTCTTTTTGGACGATTTCCCTTTGAAATTATTTAAGTAGGATTTATTTGTTTATTGCTTTTATTTATCACTTTTTGCTTTGATTGATATATTTATTTAATTTATTGCAATATATCATGTGAGAAGGGAAGTAGTGGACTAATAATAAAAGCCTAATTATAAGCAACACTTAAGTGGGGTGCAAGTAAAAGTGATATTCTGAACACCAATCTCTGTTTAGCCATCAAATATTAGATTTATATTTTCAATATTTTATTGGATGGAAATTCTGTAATAGCTACCTCTTAAGCCCACTTAGATGAGTTCATGAATTGACAATCCACAATAAAAATAGGTTTAAATTTTTTTTTATTGTGAAGTGGTCAATTTATAAGTTTTATAAGTCTCATTCGATTTTGAATCCTAAATGCGAAATTTAAAAAATTGAATTGAAATCGAATGGGTTTTGGCGCGCGCCACACTTGGGAGTTTCTAGGCAAGTTGATTTGATTGCTTGGATGTTGTAATGATATGTACTTTCACGTTTTGTCTTACTCTTGTAACCCTCTTTTGCAATAACCACACTTGGGAGTTTCTAGGCAAGTTGATTTGATTGCTTGGATGTGGTAATGATATGTACTTTCACGTTTTGTCTTACTCTTGTAACCCTCTTTTGCAATAATAAAATCCTATATATATATATATAATAAAAGAATATAAATATTATTTTTTAATTAAATAATATTTAATTTTATGAATGGGTTCAAAAAGCATGTATCAAAATGCATAAACCTGAATCCAATAGGTTGTAAAATGAATATCCAAATTCGTTCAAAATCTGTTTAAACACTAACCAAACCCGTCTTATTAAGTTCGGATTAGAATGGATATCAAAAATTATCCGATCCGCTGCCATTTCTAACTTTATCATTAAATAGACACATGAAAAACTCATTAATACAATTTAGATAAGAATTTTCCATTTTGAAAGTATTCAATCGGAATGTTACTAATTTTCCGGCTTGGATAAGTGAATGCATTTGAGAAATTGACTTTGATGGTCTCATTACAGCAGGATAAGGGAAATCATTCAAGATTTAGCCAATTAGGGGACTAAACCGTCATTTTATCCAATCTTGAAAAGAAGTTTGACAAAATAATGCATAGAAGAAACCGCAATATATATTAATAATGACTCAAAGATTAATGTCAATAATAAATCCACTAGTCAATAATCTTTTCTTTTTTCTTTTCTCTATAAGATACAATGCAATAGTCTTTAAACTATATTGATTCCGATTATATGAATCAAGACAGAAAAATGAAGTTCCTATGGGACCTACTAGTGCGTCATCAGAAAGACCATATACATATAGTGAAGTTTACTTTTTTAATTCACTTATAAATACAAAAATATATTTAAAAATTCACTAATACATCACTACAAGAAAATTAGTAAATAGCAACGGAAATTAGCAACCGAATTTGTTGAATTTCCGTTGCTAATAAAAATTAGCAACAGAAAATAGCAACGGAATATTCGGTTGCAAATTTCGCGGTTGGTATTTTTCGCAACGGAATGTATTTTCCGTTGCTATTTTTACCAATGGAATTAGAATATCCGTTGCTATATTTAGCAACCGAAATAAAATTCCGTTGCTATATTTAGCTACCGAAATTAGTTTCCGTTGCTATTTCTAGCAACCGATTGAAGTTTCGGTTGCTAAATTTAGCCAAAATTATAAAAAAATTGCGACGGAATATTCGTCGTTATTCCGTCACTAAATTATATATATATATATATATATATATATATATATTACAAGCCTTTTATTATACCATCATTGAATGTATTAAAACTAACCACCATTCATTTATACCTCATTAAGGGTGGTGTTGAGGGAAAAGCAAAATAGTTAATTTATGCTAAATACTACTACACCAGTCTCCTATTGCAAAATGTTTAATGAAAAAGAAAAATTGCCAACGGTGACATTCTAAATTTAAATCTGATGCATAGGAACAGAATCCTCCATTAATGTAGATGTCAAAAGCAGCATGTGAACTTCATCCAGGTTTATATAGCTGCACTGCATCAACAGGTTTATATATTAACCTGTTTACAACTATTAGAAACTCACTCAGCCTGTGTTGAGCTACTAACAACCCATGTATTGACAGCAGTGGATGCTTCAAACTGAAATAATGTCATGTAGGTGCTTCAGTTGAAGGTGAAAATGAGTAACAGATATCAGAAGCAGTAAGAGATATGAAAAATGCTAAAAAAAAATCAATGGCAAACTTAGATAGCCAAAATACAGATAAATTTATTTAAAATCCTTAGAATTTCCGAAAATATATAAAATTAGATAAAAAAACACAAAGATAGCAGGGGGAATCCAATTGCAGCATAAATGCTTTAATAGTGAGAAGCATATGAATATGACAAGCTAGCAATTGTTAACAAGTCTAACGGCTAATTAATAGAGCAAACTGATAAACATTATTTTGAAACAAAATAATATTTTTATTTAAGTAGATAATATGAAATTTCATTCTTGACTTAATTTATAAACATACCCATAAACTTATTAAAAGAACCTATAATCTTACGAATTATGACTCAGCAAAGATTAAGAAATCTAATTATCTAAATCCTATATCGACCATTTTAATTATTTATTTTATATACACATAGAAATTCTTTGACAGCATGCTCACATAGATTTCAATTTACCCAATTACAAATTCAATCCAATTTGGAACTCAGTATATAGTATATATATAGTATATAAAATTTCAAGCAAAAGTTAAGATACTGAAACAACAATTATCTAACATAATATTATCCAATATTCTTAAAATAGACAATATTCAGATTTGAAGAAATAATATCATGTTATTTTTGCAAAAACTGGAAAGACTTACTGATGTGTAAAATGCAACTCCAATGAACTTCTGCTGACTTGATTTTTGTCCCCTTACATCTGGATCCTAACACACACATAAAAAAAAATACAGCATAATAAACAGGAGCAGAGCAAAATGGGTAGTACCACAGCAATCTGAAAAAAAGACCTATGCAAGAATATAAAAATAAGACAACCCAATTACAGCAGCCCCTCAATTACAGAATTTAATATAGAATTACATAATTACAACAGCCCACAGTCATTTATGATAACTAAATCTCAAGCATGCTTAAGCAATGTTTTGAATAATTGAGTATAATATATAGTAGTAGAATTTAATAAATGCAAAGGTTTCTAAACTTTGAATCTGCAGAAAAACATTTTGGATAGTGGTGAAGAAGAAATCAACAGAGAATTACAAAGGAGAACCATACATAACAACATTATTGAGCACAACTTTGGGGAGTTTCTATGGACTTCTGAATCCTGATGGCTTACTTGTTCTTATTGTGAATGGGAAAGACAAGTATATATTGATAAAAATGTGGTTAATTAAATAATTAATAATTTTGATATATTAACCATGACTTGTACTAGTAGCTAGCCACATTCATTAAGATATTAATCAAGAAAAGAGATAGGGCAACCCCACAAGAGGAAGATTAGATGAAAAGTAGCTATATAGCTAGAATGGATTTTGTGTTCTCTTTTATTCTTAGCTCTATTATTGCATACATCAAGCCAACCATATCATATCAATCACACTTTCACTTCAGGATTAAATAGCATAAAATGTTCAAAAGTAGTGGAGAACATAAGAACTAGAGTATAAGCATGTCTCAAAAACCTCATAATCAAACAGATCAATCAATAGATTAAGCTAAATCAATCTTACAAATTACTTCTAGTTGATCATTTATAAAATATTGTCCGACACTAATAATAATATAAAGCATATAGCTCACAAAATTATTTTAAGATTGCATAAATAATAATATTTAATTATTTGTGAGATCATTATATATATATATATATATATATATATATATATATATATATATATATATATAAAACTCCATGACCATTTGAGCGATACACATTAGGAGTTTTTGAAAAATGAAAATAAGAGATTAAGAAAATTAAACTCCATGACCAGTAAGAAAAGAAGAAACCAAAATGGGAAGAAAGTAAGCACCTTCAATCCTCTGTAAAAGCTTCTTCGCCTTCTGCTTACAACCATCACAGTGTATGTTCAATATGAGAAAACAGGTCTGCAACTTTGTCTTAGGCCATCTTCCAAGGAAATATCAGTAACAAGCCCTAACAACTGTAGAGACAAAAAATAAAGAAAGAAAGACATTAGAAAAAAGAACTCGTAAGAATACTTCCTAGCAAAGAAACAATACAAAACTTTGACAGAAATGGCAACACATGCATGTCTATGGCATCATAAAACTTGGAGATTGCCCTGGAAAGCAATCAATTCATTTTAACATAGATTTTGTTGCCCCACACTTACTAGCAGCAAATGTGCACATGAATTCTAAAAGTAATCAGCATATTTTCTAGTTCTAACAATCCATGAAAGAAAAAAAGAGCAGCATTTCATCCCTGACAGTTTTACACATGAAAAACTGGGTGCACATTGCCATTTCTAAAAAAATAGAAATCTCACCTTCATCGGTGACTTGATTCATCTTCGGAACTAACGTTTAACCATCTCAAACTAACTGGTCAAATTACTAGAAGCTACTTAAATAAGGAGCAATCTCACATTCACCGGTGACTTGATTCATCTTCGGAACATGTTCTCTCACCTCCGAAAAGCCACTGGCTGGTTAAGTTGAAAGCTGCCACATATACAAAATTAGTTAAGAATTCATTCTACGTGTTAGTCTCTCAATTTTATCTTATTTTCTTGGTTTTTACCCCATAAAAAATTATAATAATTGATGGTATATGTGATAATGTCTTGAATTTATTATTTTATCCTATGCTTGATAGCAATTTGTATAATTTGTAAATTAATGGGAATACATACATACATTGTCCCCGACAAACAAAATTTAACATAACCAAATTTGTATGAGGGCATCCATTTATCTATATCTAATAAAAATAAAAATAAAAACATAATAGTAATTTGACCAGTAATTTGATCATAAGGTAGAGGAACTTATGTTCGGATTTCTAAAAAAATAGCTGAAAAAAACAAGATTCTCAAGAACCAACCTCCTTGAAGTGAATTATGTTTGGATGGCGAAGCGATCTGTGATTTATGATCTCCGTGGCCACATTCGCATCAATCTAAACCCAAATTAGAAGGGGAAAAAAAAGAAGCGAGTAAATTAACAAAATTGACAAATTCTCCACAAGAAAAATGAAAAACAAAAATTCCCCAACTTCCACTAAAAGATAGTTATTTTATTCTCCATGCATCAGAATTCTGGACTCAAAAATATATAACATTAGACACAAAATATTAGATATAACAAGAACGGGAACCTTATGGCCGCGCTCGATGTACTTCATGGCGGAAGGAGAGAGCGGAAGGAGAGAGAGAGGCAGATGGGAAAGAGCGAGGCTGAGGGAGAGAGCGAGGCAGATGGGAGAGAGCGAGGCTGAGGGAGAGACAAAATGAAGACAGAGAAATAAGAGGCCTTTTATACCTAGGGCAAATAGCAAATTACCAACGGAAATTTAATTCGGTTGCAATTTTAGCAACGGAAATATCAACGGAATTCAAATTCCGTTGCTATTTTTGGACCGAAATTTTTTCACCTCTTTATGACCAAAATACCAACGGAATTGTAATTCGGTTGCTAAATAGCAACGGAATACATTTTCCGTTGCTATTTTAGCAACGGAATTTAGTTTCCGTTGCTATTTTTGGACCAAAATATTTTCACCTCTTTGGGACCACAATACCAACGGAATGTTAATTCGGTTGCTAAATAGCAACGGAAAATTAATTCGGTTGCTAAATAGCAACGGAATACATTTTCCGTTGCTATTTTAGCAACGGAATTTAGTTTCCGTTGCTATTTTTGGACCAAAATATTTTCACCTCTTTGGGACCACAATACCAACGGAATGTTAATTCGGTTGCTAAATAGCAACGGAAAATTAATTCGGTTGCTAAATAGCAACGGAATTAATATTCCGTTGCTAAATTTCATCCCAAAATTTTTCCGCCATCTAATGCCGCCATATTTAGCAACGGTCATAGATTTCCGTTGCTATTTTTCGTGGCTATTTTTTGGCGCTAAAATTTTCCTCTTTTTTTAGTAACGAAATACCACCATTTTTATTCCGTTGCTAACAATAAAAAATCCAACCAAATTTAGCAACGGAATTGAAATTCCGTTGCTAATTAGCAACGGAAATCAAATTCCGTTGCTAAATTAGCAACGGAATCAATTCCGTTGCTATTTTTCCGTTGCTATATTCAGATTTTCTTGTAGTGCATGATTTAAAAAAAATACTTATACATATTATTTAAAAAAAAGAAATATAAAATAAAAAATATTTAGCAATTATCAAACTAGTAGTATTATGGTAGTCAAGCGCTTTTTTTTTCCAGGAGCAAAAAGTATCCCACATTGATAAATATATTTTCAATTATACATATTAAGAAAATATAATAAATTAATTATGCAATTTTCTTCACGTTATCAAAAGTGCACGTAAAAAATTGTGTTAATTAAATTATTATTCAATTATTTTAATATTTATTTCTCTTATATAAGGTTTTGAATTTGAATCTTATATACCATACAGTGAATTGATTTGACTCGAACCAAGTTAGCTAAAACCAAAGCGCAAAAATAAAAATATTAAGCTAGTATTTATATTGTGAAATATTAATATAAATAAAAAGTAAATTAGAGAATTGATCAATTTATTATATTGTTATATTTAATGTGTCGTCCAATGATTTGAGACAAATAAAAATGAAAAGATACATGTACCAATCAATTTGTAACACAGAAAGCATATATCTTCCACCTTGTTCTACTCATATAAATATATATCATATACCATATGGATGATGGTGAAGTGATGATGAAAATAGAGATGAATTAGGACAGCCGTACGAAAGTTCTAACGATTATCATGCATGTTCTGGTGGTGTTGTCTATCTATCCACGAGTTTTATGTTGAGATCGATTGCTGTAATGATTTTGTTGTCTCTTTCTATTTTTCTTCTACCGGTAGTTTTGCCACCATTAGCGCCGCCGCCGATGCTCTTCTTGTTTATTCCTGTTTTTCTTATGATTCTTCTCATTCTCTTGGCTTTTTCTCCCCCACATCAACAAACTACTTGATACAATCAAGACTTTGATTCTGTTGCGTTGTTCGAGAAAGAAACCATAGGATTGCAGAAGGTGGAAAATCAAGCCAAAGAAAGAAGAAAAAGTGAGATTTGTGCAAGTCAAGCTTATTCATTTTTGTCTGTTTATGTTACCACTATAAGTATAAACTAAGTTTACATTTACGTATTGTAAATTCTCTCTTTCTAGATTTTGTTTTCTTTAAATAATATGATGATCTAAAAAAAAAAAATAGAAACGAAAATATGCATTATTTTGGCTATCATAAATAATTAAATATTTTATCCAAAAGACATTTGCGAACATTTTGTCTTGTCAGATATTTCTACATGGCTGCTAAGAACTTCTTCAATTTATTTATTTATTTGACTATTTAGTTTTTGCCCATTTATTTTGTCATACTGAATAAACTGAAAATTGTAAACGGCGGGTGAGCTAGCATTATTATAGTATAATATTTTATATATACAGCCATGAAATTTGCTGTAGCTAGAAATATCGATCATTTAACTAAATATATTAGCCACAATTAAATATACTACGGCGAGAAATGAAGTTAGCTACATAATTTTTGCAATAACTAAGAGTTAATATATCTTACTATATACCTAATTTTATTGTTGTTAAAATATTAAAATATTTTGCCATAAAATAATATATATTGTTAGCAAATAATTAGCACTTATAGCAGCATTATATTATTGAATGTAGCAATATTTAGTTGCAGTTCCAAATGATAAATTTGTAGCTAAAAATCTGTAATGTCTGAAAAAATCAAGCTGTTTGAATGGACTTTTTCTATATTTTTTAATTGAAGATAATGCTAAGTTGATATGTTTGGAAATGTCATTCAAAATTTAAAGAAAAAAAAATAATAAAAAAAACAAGCGGAAAAATGTCATCCGATACCAACCCACACGCATTCATACCTGCTCGTACTAAGCTTTACGTACCCACATTTTGCTCAAAATTATAAATAAATAAATAAAGAACAGATATGTATTTATGGCTAGGGATGATAGTGGGGCGGAGCGGAGGCGGAGAGTGCCTCCCCACCTACTACTCCGCATAAGGGCGGGGTGGGGATCGATAATATTTCGGGAAAAAAAATTTCTCCTCTCCCTGTTTCCACATAAAAAATATTTTTATTTTTAAAAAAAATTTAATTATAATAAAAATATAATATTTAATAATTAATTATAATTGAAAATATAATATTTAATAATTAAAAATATAAATTCAATTACGAATCAAACTAATATAAATTTTAACAATTCATATAACTAAAATTAAATATAATTTAAAACTAAATTATATAAATATAATTAAATTTAGTAATTAAAATTTCGGGGGCGGGAAAATTTCGGGACAGGGACCACAATTCCTGTCTCCGTCCCGAATTCTAAGTCGGAGAATACTTTTTCCCCGTCTCCTCCCCACAGGGAAATTTTTTCCTATTTATGGCAGTTAATGTAACCAATACGATACTCAGCTGGAAAAAAAAATCAAAAAACTGTTAAATTGATTTAAAAAATTAAATTAAAACTGAATTTAAAGGTTGAATATAAACGTAAATTTTAACTTTTAAAATTATGATTAATGTACTTGCATTTAGACTTAAGAGTATGTTTGGTAAAACTGTAATAGATTGTAATAAGTGAAGAATACAGCGAAGAGTACAACAGTTCTTTATATTTTAACTATAGTTACTTTTTACTTTCTTGTAACTATAGTTATTTCTTTTCTTGTAACTGTAGTTAGTTAGTTAGTTAGTTTCTTTTCTTTTCTGTTATGCAGCACCCTATATAAAGTTTGTAGTATTCTGTTATTTGGTTAAGTTGAAATAAAACAAGAACGAATTCTTCTTCTTACTATCTCTGTTTCTTTATATGGTATTGAAGTTTTCTTTTCCAGTTGTTTTTTTTTTTTGGTAGCTTGTGAGTAAGCTTCATTGCATAATCTTGAGATCAATGGCGGAAGTACCGATAGATCCATTATTGCAAGATCGCAGAGATCAAGAGGAAGTTGCTCGAAGAAGAAACCTAGCTGGAATTGGAATTGTGAAGAAACCACTGGATTTACAAAATTTTGATAATCCAGGTATTAATCTAGTTACTACTCCATTGAATGGCTTCAATTACCGCACATGGAGTACCTCCATGAAGAAGGCATTAGCTGCAAAATAAAAACTAGGTTTTGTTACGGGAAGGATTAAAATGCCTACTGAGGATTCAGACGAATATAAAGATTGGCTTAGTGTGAATGTTATGGTTGAATCTTGGATTCTTAATTCACTTACCAAAGAGTTACATGAAGCTTTCTTATATGTATCATCTGCCAAAGATCTTTGGGATAAGTTGGAGAAATGATTTGGTGATTCTTCTGGACCTCAAGAGTATTAGTTACGAAGAGAAATTGGTACAATTACACAAGGTAACTCTAGTTTGTCCATGTATTTCACAAAACTATGCAAACCATGGGATGAGTTACAATGTATTGTTCTCGTTCCTCAATGTACTTGTGGAAGATGCACGTGTGATGTTTCTAGCAAGATTATGAAGTTGAGTGAGAATGCCAAGATTATTCAGTTTTTGATGGGACTGAATGAGTCTTATAATCAAATTAAAAATCAAGTGTTAATGATGGATCCGTATCCAAACATAGACAAGGTTTATTCCATGTTAATGAATGTAGAAAAACAGAGACAAATTTCAGATAGTTATGCTGAAATTACTGATAATAATGCGTTGTTGGCCAATGCTACTATGCTAACCAATAATATGAAAGGACAAAAAGTTATTGGTAAGCAGAAGAAGGAAGATAAGAATTGTAGTTTCTGTCGAATGGTTGGACATACTAAGGAGACTTGTTTTAAACTCCATGGATATCCGGAGTGGTATGTCGATCTCAAGAAACAACAGAAAAATAAGGGACATAAGGTTGTGCAAGCAAATATGGCAGAATCACCAATGGATCGAGATTATACATGTGAGGAAGTAACTAGCAATGATAATCTCAGCATGAGAGAGTTGATTCAACAAGAATTAATGAAGATGATGAAAGGAAAGCAGATTCAAGATGAGGTTGTCAGTTTTGCTCAAGATTTTGCAGGTAATACTTCCTTTCTATCTGTAAATAATGTGTACTTCAAGCATGTTTGCTGGATAATAGACACAGGAGCTAGCAGTCATATTTTTGGAGACAAAAGTATTTTCTGTCGTCTTTATCCTGTCCATAAGTCCAAAAATGTCCATTTGCCTGATGGTTCAGTTAAGGAGGTTAATATGGTTGGGAGTATAAGACTCAGCAAGGATATTCTGTTAACAGATGTTTTGTATATTCCTACCTTCAAACATAATTTGCTATCGGTCAGTAAGCTTTTGAAGGCCGAATCATTGATATGCATCTTCTATCCGAATTTTTGCATGCTGCAGGGCCTGAAGACTAAGGCATTTTGGGTGCCTATGCTATATAACACATACTAAACCCCACCAAGATAAGTTTGCTGCAAGGGCTAGTACGGGTGTTTTTTTGGGTTATGTATCAGGAACCAAAGGATATAAGGTTTATAACTTGGAAGACAAGCGGGTGTATGTCACCAAAGATGTAGTGTTCCGTGAAGATGTGTTCCCTTTCCAGCAGGATTCTGCACTTTCAGACCTCATTACTACTCCTCTTCCAAGAGTAACTGGTTTTGAAGAGATTACTACTGCTGATGATTTTTCCCCTATTTTGGATGAACCTCATAAGTTTTCATTTGCACCAGAAGTAGGTTTTTCGCCTGCTACTGATGAGATTATTCCTGCACATGTTGTTCCTTCCACTGTTTTACCTTTTCAAGAGGAATCTAGTCATGATGTTATTGATGTTCCTGTAGTAGGTTATAGACAAAGTACCCGACCAAAACACAAACCAACATGGCTCAGGGATTATATTGTGAACAATGCTTTGGTTCATTCTCCATCTAGTTTTACTTCTCCTCATACTCCTTGCACATTCCCTTTTGTTGCTAACTTTAAGGTTCCTGCTGATTATTCACATTTCTTAGCTAATGTTACTTTGCATCAAGAGCTATAGAGCTATCAAGAAGCTATAGCTGTTCCGGAATGGGTACAAGCAATGGAGGATGAGCTTTCAGCTCTTGAGAAGAATCATACTTGGGCATTGACAGATTTACCAAGTGGCAAGAGAGCTATTGGTTGTAAATGGGTTTTCAAGTTGAAACTTAACCCGGATGGCTCCATAAATCGACACAAAGCTTGCCTTATAGCAAAAGGGTATAATCAAGTCTTTGGTCAGGATTATATTGATAGTTTTTCTCCTATAGCAAATGTGGTGACCATTAGACTTTTTCTTGCTGTTGTTGCTGCTCGGAATTGGGTTCTTCATCAGGTCGATATAAACAATGCTTTCTTGCATGGTTATTTAGAGGAAGAGGTGTACATGCTTTCTCCTCAGGGGTATTCCAAGGCTCAGCAGGGACAAGTTTGCAAGTTAATTCGGTCCCTTTATGGCCTCAAGCAGGCTTCAAGGCAAAGGAATGCTGAATTGATAGATTTTTTGTTGGCATATGGTTTTGTTCAGTCTCCTTATGATCATTGTCTATTTCATCTTCATTCACCCTTGTTTTTTTTGTTAGTTCTGGTCTATGTTGATGACTTGCTCATTAGTGGCAATATGACTTCTGAAGTTGACAAGTTAAAGTTGGCGCTCAATAAGAAGTTTACCATCAAGGATCTTGGGGTGGCTAAGTATTTTTTGGGGCTGGAAATTATTCGAAATGATGAAGGCATCTTTCTTAATCAACGAAAATATGTCTTGGACCTCTTGGCTTCTTCAGGTTTGTTGACTTCTAAACCTAAGAAAGTCCCATTTCCTAAAGGTGATGATTTACTTGATCAAACCAGTCCTCTTCTCTCTGATCCTAGTGTCTATAGGAGATTGGTTGGTCGTTTATTATATCTAGGCTTTACACGACCAGACATCACTTATTTAGTGCAACAGTTAAGTCAACATCTTCAATCACCATGGGAGGTTCATCTGCAGCATGCTCTCTATGTTCTTAAGTTCTTGAAGCAACAACCTTCTTTAGGTCTCTTTTTCCCTTCTCACTCTGATCTTTCTTTTTCTGCTTACTCTGATGTAGACTGGCCTACTTGCACCGAGACTCGAAAATCTTTAACTAGGTATTGTATTTTTCTGGGTTCTTGTCCTATTTCTTGGAAGACCAAGAAACAACCAACTGTTTCTCGTAGTTCAACCGAGGCTGAATACCGTGCCATGGCTTTCACTGTATGCGAGCTTCAGTGGGTTACTTATCTTTTGCAAGATTTACAGGTTTCAGTGTCTCGACCTATCCCTCTGTTCTGTGATAATAAGTCTGCCATACACATCACCTCTAATCCCATTTTTCATGAGCGTACCAAACACATTGACATTGATTGTCATGTTGTTCGGAATCAGTATAAAACTTGGTTTATTGTTCCTCTTCATGTTTCTTCCACTTCTCAAGTGGCTGACTTGTTCACCAAACCTTGGTCTTTTCCATTGTTTACTAAGTTTTCTTCCAAGTTGGCTTTGGTTGATATTCACCAAAGCTCAACTTGAGGGGGGGATGAAGAATACAGTGAAGAGTACAGCAATTCTTTATATTTTAACTATAGTTACTTTTTACTTTCTTGTAACTATAGTTATTTCTTTTCTTGTAACTGTAGTTAGTTAGTTAGTTTCTTTTCTTTTCTGTTATGCAGCACCCTATATAAAGTTTGTAGTACTCTATTATTTGGTTAAGTTGAAATAAAACAAGAACGAATTCTTCTTCTTGCTATCTCTGTTTCTTTATAATAAGAAGGGCAAAGAAAAAAAAACTTCTTATTACTATTTTCTCAATTTTCAAAAGGTATATAAAATATAAAATTCACATAAAGGAAAGTGGAAAGAGTAAATATAAATATGATAATGTCCACTAAAACTTTTCTCTATTTTTTTATTTACAATATATTGGGGTTAATTCATATTTGATATTAGAATTATAACATAATAATGACTTGGTTATAACAAAAAATTTACAAAAATATTTTAATTTTTAAAATATTACTATTAAAACTATTTTGATCAGAAAATCATAAATTTGGTATCGGTGTTGACGTGATATGTCAACTCGGCTTGAAATATTTTAAAAAATTCATATGAAACCTTTTAAAACATGTTATTCAAATGTTTTAAATTTACGTGGCTTGCTACATTTTGACTGAAATGATTTAAGTAATACTCTCTCCGTTTTTTTTATCAGTCACTTTTGTTGTTTTCACTAGGATTAAGAAATAATAAATTGATTTAAATTTAGTATTAAATTGCGTGATTAAAATTAAATTATCAAATCTGATTGGTTTTAATTTTATTGGGAAAGAAAAATAAATTGAAAAAGCAAATTAAATTACATTGAAAGTTTAAAAGTGACAGATAAATAGAATTTAGATTTTACTCAAAAGTGAGAGATAAAAAAAAATGGAGGGAGTAATTAATTGTAGTAAATTTTAAAAGTTGGGATATTTTTGTTACCCAATTATTATTAAGATTTAATTTAGTAAATATGAAATCAATCCATTTATTAGAGAAGGAATGAGTCATTTGACTTTAACATTATTATTTGCCTAACTCACATATAATTTATTCCTGTTGGATTTTGATGTTTTGTATTTTCCCAAGATTATTTTGGCCCACCACTTGGGAAATATGTCGATATTCTCAAACATAGTAAAGGGGGGGAGATTGACCTATATAGTGGGAAACATTAATAGAGCATCCATCTTACTCTTTTATATTGAATCTTAATCAATTAGAATGAGCATCCTGTCTTCTACTTTTGTTTGCTTTTGTCTTCAATTATAAGATGATGGATGGATTTATCATTATATTCTGTTATGGTTCATACTTTTAGTGGTGACTCGTTAAGCCTTTTCAATGGTCACTATATACCAAGAAATTACCGTGGACCAAAATAACAAAAACAACCAAGAAATTATCATTTAATATCTAATCTTCTTTTTGTTTAATTATTTGATTTTTGGTGGGTCTTCTTTACTTTGTGTGTGTGTTTTTTTTTAATAATTTCTTGTCTTACGTTCTAAGCAAAGTGAATGGTTGTGGTCCCCAAAGGAATATTTTAGTTGCAATGAACTGAATTCAAATTACTAAAGTAATGTTTGGTATATTTTACTGTAATATAATTACAATGTAATATAACTTATTATATTGATTAATTTAAAATTTTTTCAATGAATTATAATTATAAATACACAAGTAGTTTTTAATAAATCAATAAATTTATTATTTAATTTACAATATTTTGAGATATTTTTTTATTATATTAATTTTTTTAATTAATTTTTATTCTTTCAAATCGCTGGAATCTCTAAAATTTAGTAAATATGTACTTTTATATGAGATTATATGTTTAATATAATTTTTTTTCTAAAACATTATACTTTATCAAGTTTGGACTTTTATATTTTTTATAATATAATAAATATATAAGTATATAAAATAATTATAAAAAATAAAATAAAATTAATCATATAAAAATTAGTTGATAATTATAAATATAGTTACATACATATATAATTCAACCAAACACAGAGATATTATAGTATTTACATTATATTAATTATGCAACCAAATATAGTATTAACGTAATTATAATTTTTTCATTATATTATATTTATTAATCAATTATATTATCCATTACATTATATTAAAATAGTATATCCAAACATTGCCTAAGGGTTTTAAGTTCGAACTCCACTCTTCTTTTTTCTCAATTAAAAAAATATATGGTTGTGATTTTTTAAGCTGAAAATTTGATATAGGTTGAAAGATTTTCTTATTGTTTAGATAAAATAATTTTATGAATATCTATATCTCTACTTTTAAGAATGTCTAGTATCATTAAAAAAATTTATTATCTCATTCCGTTAATATAGATTGAAAATTCGAAAAAAAAAATACATCTTCTATTATGGTTAGAGGAATTAATTAATGGAAAAAAATTACTTTTCATTTTAGATATATAGCTTAAAAGTATTTCAACTTTGGATTTTTTAATAAACAAAAAAGAAAACCAAAAGTAGAATAATGAGAAAATATCTTAATTTTGTTAGATGAATAACTTTTGCTATAATAATAATAATAACAACAATTCTAAACAATGTCCCAACACATTGAATTATTAAAGTGTGATCAGCATTGAAAGAAAGATTAAGATTTAAGTTATTGAAAATAACTTCTTGTGGTCAAAAGCATTCCCTCGGTTATAAAAAAATACTAACCAATTCTATTAGAAGAAAGAGACAGATGCATCGCATGATGAAGAAAGATGTCATCTTCAATCTGCGTTGTCATTATCATTGTTGGGCTGCATTTGATCTCAGCCATGGATGTCTTCGCTCTTAACTGTTCACCCGTATAAACAAACCTAATGATTCCCAATGGAGTAGTAATCTAGTGTGCATGCAAATGTGGTCCGTGCGCATTTGAATAGTTGAATAATGCAAGTTAACCTAATCTAATGGTCCAAATATATATGCAAAAATTATAATTTCTATGACAAATTTTATAGTGACGTACAAAATTTTGTCATGAAATGATTTTTTTTTTTTTTTAAAATCAACATCTATTAGTATATGTCTTAAATTTTATAATCAATATATTAATTTTGTGAAGAAAAATTAGTTCGTCCGATTTGTTAGAAAGGGAAATTTTCTGACTTTTTTTTTTGAAGGAATTGAAAGATTTCATGGCACACTATTTAAATTTCAACATATAAATTTTTCACAAACATTTTTTTTTATGATGATATTTATGTTCGTCATAGTTAAATAAATATGTTGGTAAATATTATTATTATTTATTTATTGCTGAATCAGCAAATTAGCGGTGAGCAAAAAATACCAAAAATATGATTAACCACAAAATCAATCCAAAACTGAATCGATTTTTATGGTAATTGATCCGATAGACTCGGTTACGATTTTTAATTTTTATATTTTTTGTTAATGGTTACGGTTTAGATTTTTAGGTACTGGTTAACCGTTAGTCTATAGTTAACCGGTTCATATATATATATATATATATATATATATATATATATATATATATATATCTTCAATTTTTTTTCTATTTCTCTCTAATTAATTTATATAATACTTTAAACTAATTTTATATTATGTTATTCTTTCTAATTATATAATAATATTTATTTATAGTATCCGATTAACTTTTATATATATTATTTTTTTTATCATATATTGGTGTTCATATTTTATTTAATAGCATTTAATTATATTTTCTTATATTTTAGAGTTTATGTTATAACATTTAATATTATTCAAAATTTTATTTGATTTAAAATCAAGCATATTATAATTTTCAATAAATATAAAATCTATTTTATAATATTAGCTATTAATCTATATAACATGAAATTTGATTAGTAAATTATGTTTGTTTCGTAATTTTTATATTAAATTACTTTACACATTTGAAATTGAATTTAACTTTGTCTAATTTTTTTAATAATTTTATGTTATAAATTTTAATGGTTAATCAAAAAAATATTGGTTAACCAAACCAAAAAATCAAAATCGATGGATTGATTAACCGAATGCAACAAACTGGTTAATGGTTAGTGATTTTAAAAAACGGATATTAATGGACTGGTTAATTTTTTTGCTAATGAACTGGTTAATCGGTCCATGCTCACCTCTACAACAAATATAAAAGTTGAAGTCAACAACAGTAGGAGAAATGTATAATTTTTTCCTTTTATTCTTTTCCTGAGTATTATTTTTTTTTTCAAAACACTGTTTTTATGCTTTTGTAGCATCATCTAAGAATCTTATAATAATATTGAGCAAAGCCAAAGTTTTTATATGCTCTCTACAGTGACAATACTCATTATGATTAGGTATATATGTATTTCAATATTTTCTCTGCTACCATATACTAATCCTTTTTTAAAATATAATACATGATTTCTATTAGTAAATTCTATTAAACACAAATTTTCTACAATACTATCAATATTAAAAGACATATAATTATAAATGGTTGAGCATATACCTTACTCGTGAATCGAGGTCCACCAAGCTTTTGTGAAAGTTTCAACTTTTTTCCCATCCTAACACCAGAGACTTTTCGAAAACTGGAAGGTTCTTCTATGTTATGGTTGCCCTTTCTCACTCTCTCACAAAGTCTCACTGTAAACACTGAATACTGAAAAATATTTATAGATACAATGGCTGGTGCCTCTACTATTATTTATCAGCTTAAAAATAAAGCAATAATTGAAAAAGACACACTAACAGTTGGTGTCTTTTATCTCATTATCCAGCCGGGTACAATAATTTTTACAAGATTCCTTATCTTATAGATAAGATAAGATAAAAGCAATACTAAGGATTTATAAGATTTGGACATATGGTAAAGTATATGGCATTTTATCTTTTGCCTTAATTATTCATACTGAGGCAGACATCATAGGTGACGTATCTTTCTATTATAGTTCTTTAATAGGACATCCTAATATAATTATTATAATGCCCCAGATTTTTTGCATTTGTCATGTATAGGATAAATTTTGGAGAAATCGAAGTTGAATAAGATAGGAAAGTGGGACCCAGTGTAAAGGTTTAACATGCTCAAATTAGGATAATCCGAGGATGGGTGACCCGATGGGCAGATTGGTCTAAAAGTAATTTTTAAAAGTAAGTATTAAATGGAGTTCAGAGGTATAATCGGAGCAAAAAATGAGCTTAGATTGGCCCTTGAACGGGACATAGAAGTTTTTACTCGGTACTGTAAAAAAGGCTGACCAATAATTTGACCAAACTCTGAAGTAGGGTACATAACTATGTTAGTAATAACCTATATAACTTGTTATAAGTAAAAAATAAGTGTTATGACAGTTTCGAAATTTTGGGTTTCGGATCAGCTACACCGATCATCGAAGCCAAAAATATACTGAAACATTATTGAAATAAGCTAAAATTTTAACCACATGTTTTTCGAAGTCCAATGACATATAGGGAAAAATTTTAGGATATTCTGACATGGGAAACAAAATTTTAATATTTAGGATGCAAAACTGAGACTGAATTATTTAAGGGTCAAATTCGGGATTTTGGATATATGGGGACATAAAAGTCATTATTAAGAAGTGATAATAAGGTAAAAGTAAAGTTAGAGTAAAAGGATATGTAGAAGTAGTGGATTAAGTGACACATGACTTAATTTAAAGCCTTTAGATTCAATAGTAAAAGGATGAATCTTGGTCTCTCCTTTTATGTATTAAATGACACTATATAAAGGCTTAGAAAAATCTAGAAAATGCCCAAAAATTATAGAACCTTCTACCTTTTTTTGGATCAAACCTGAACCATCATCTCCCTCTCCCTCTCATTCATTTTTGCTCATTCAAGCTTCATCTCCTTAAATCTCAAGCCCAAATTTCATCCACATATTTATAATTTCATCATCGTTAGTCTAGTAAAGAGTTTGCATGAAAAGAAAGTCAAGAACTTGAGAAATAGGGTAAGATAAGTTAAGTGGTTTGTGACTTTGTGAGTTCTAGGTGGAATTAGAGGGGAAATTAAGATGAACATGTAGAGAATAATTAGGAGAAGGGTGTAGTAGCTTTATATTGTTTAAAATTTCAAATTAAACTCATGATTTCCTTTCCTTTATTTTTGACTAAAGAAGGAAAACAAGAAGAAGAGAAGAAAAAGGAAGAATAGGAGTTCTTTAAGCTAAATAGAGGTTAGTGTATGGAATTTACCTTTAATTTCACAAATTTTATGGAATTTCTATCAAATATTACATTATGGAACTAAGCTATGTTGCATGGAATAATGAAATAATATAATCTAGCATGATTTAATGTCAAAATAACTTATTAAAAGCTTAAATGAATTGAGGAATTAAAATAAAAAGGAATGAAGTCCTGGTGGCCGAATAGAGTTCCTTAAGGTACCTTAGTTAAAATTGATAGTTAATTGTGTATTTGATGATATTTAATCAATTTAAGGTATGAGAAGAGTAATTATATTCACTAGAATGAAAATGATAATTGTACTAATTTTTGAGATAGTTACATAATGTGGAAAGTGATTGGAACTTAATAAATTCTATGTGAAATGGATGTATTTTAATGTATTATATCCTAAAATGAGTATTAAACTACCTATGGTATGATTTGAAGGAAGGAAAAATTTGTAAACATGACTTGATGTGGTGGCCATATGAAGAACATATGCGATATGGCTTAATTTAATTAAATTCATATGGCATTAAATACATAAGAGATAAGTATGTGATTAATAAATTTTTATGAATGCAGATGAGGTATAAAATGATTAATTTGGTACGATAAAAATAAATAATAGTGGAAATATTTATTGACATATAATAAATAATATTGTCCTTAGTGAACAGTGGATAATCCAGGATCCCAAGATAGGTTGGCTAGCCATAGGGGCATTTACACTATGGCATTAGTGTGATTTGATTGGAAATGTACAGTGAAATATGAATTATTGCTTAGCCAGCTTATTATTCAGTGCCCTAGAGAACCGCATTGTACCATGACTGTACGGTCACTGTAGGAGATTTGTACAATGTGTTGGGCTAGAGAACTACATTTTACCATGGTTGTACGGTCACTCTAGGAGATTTGTGCAATGTGTTGAGCTAGAGAACCGCATCGCACCCTGGTTGTACGATCACTCTAGTCTATTAAATTTCTCGTCCCGC
>CM075810.1:66390579-66438837 GCA_037975025.1 Excoecaria agallocha
TCTCGTCCCGCTTATCCGGTTCAAGGATTTTCACTAGTGTAAACTAGGGGTAAAACTGTAATTTTATACATAAATTGGAGCAAAAGAGTAATTACAAATATTTAGATAGTATAAATGTGAATAAATAATAGATAAAGTGAAAAATGAGATTAATAAGTCAAATAAGGGTAAAACGATAATTACACGGTAAATTAGGAATTAAATGATAATTTAAAGTCAAATAGGTAAAAAATGGGGTTAAAATAGTTAATTAGACCAAAAAGGGCAAAACCATAAATAAAGTGAAATTCAGGGACTAGATCGTAATTTGCTGTTTTTAGAAAATTTTTAAGGACTATAATGTAAATTATACATTTAAATTTAATTAGAAGTCAAAAAAAGTTAACCGAATCAAAATTTAGGTCAAATTTAAGAAAAAGTCAACTTTAGGGACTTAAAATTGAAATTTTATACATAATTGAATAAATAAATGAAATTAAAGGAGAAAAAATGACTATTATAGTAATTAAGAGTAAATTATGGTATAACAAGAATTATTTTTTAATTAATTGCTAAATAAACTTTGAATGGCAATTTGGTAAATTATGCTTAAATTAGAAAATAAAATAATTAAGTGAAATTTTATGTAAGTGCATCCACCACTAGGCAATGAGTTGTTTAGCGCGTGGTTTATTTTAACTACGCGCAAGGACATGTACATTGGTTGAAAAAATCTAGAAATGAAGGTTTGGCATGACATATATTTTTGAGGGATTAATTGAAGATGAAATCAAAAATATTTTTTATTAATGTAATAGTTATTAGATCTATGTAAATAAATATGGCATATAAATTAATTAGTATTATATGCTTAATGAAATTGAGATATGTGAACGCATATAAATGTATGCTTGAGATGGTTTGCATGGAATTGAAATTTAGAAGTTTTGTGATTGTCAATTGGAGTATTGGAGTTAGAGGACAAAGATTTTGGGGAGTGTATTCTGAATTTTTACAGATTTGGGTAGTGTAATTATTAAGCCGTCATGCTGCTGAAATTTTATTTAAAGGAATAAGTAATTTAATAAGGCTACATAGGTATACAAATTGACATAGGTATAAAGAAGGTAAAATAATAACATAAATAACATAAGTAAAATATTAGAAAATTTAGTGAACGTAGGGTGTCACAATTATCATCATCTTTTAGGACTATCTTCATCTGTTATTCAAAGTGCCTTTCATAATTGTCGACTACCCTTTCCCAAGTCATGAAGCTTTCAGACTTTAAATCTAGGCAAAGACTCCTCTATGTAGTCTCTTTCTTTCATTTTTTTTATTTCCTAATATTCTTATTTTCTTGTATCCTTTAAAAATTTCTTTTTCTTAAAAGATATCATGTTCTCCTTTTGTTGTCATCTCTAAAGCACATCCATACCTTCATGGAATATATTTAACTTGAGAACAACAACTCATGTTTAGATAAGGAAGATGTTTTGCATCTTGCCTTGGAGCTTAGTGCACATTTTTCTCATTGCATATTTTATCATCTATGTCTTCATCTTAGACCATCTACCACTTTATCTTGATTCAGGAGGAGTTAATATGCCGTTTTTTCTATTTTAGGCCAAGGCCCTAGAAGCTTAACAAAAAACATTTCTGAGATATAATTTTGACTGACATAATCTTAAGTCATAATGTATATTTTCTTGAATTCATATGCATAATTCTCCAAATAACACATGTTTAATCAATGTTATAAGCAATTATTCCTTTTCTAAAGACTCTATTGATAATTATAAACCACAAACACTCTTTTCATTGCATTTACCATGTACAATGGCTATCACACTATCTGTTAACAATTCTTTGCTTATTTTATCTTTTATGTTTGTGTGAGTTGCTAATAATTTTCAATACTTTTGGGCATTTCCTATCAAGGTGGCCTTGCACAATTTATAGACCTAATTTGGAGTAAAATTACCAGATTTCGTAGCAAATCTTATCATGGTAACTTGTTCGTCCATCCTCTCACTACTAGAAAAATGTAAAAAATCCAACAATATATGTATAGTAAGACAGATTAAGGGTGTTACAAGTTTAATGAGGATAAAAATGTTGTAACAAAAGTCATCCTATTAGAATCTAGCGAGAATAGAAGTTTTCGCTAAATTTAATGAGAACTATAGCTGTGGCTAAATTTTAATGAGGACAAGATCTTTGTTAAATTTTAGCATGTATTTTGTGACAATTATTATTCTCACTAAATTTGGCGTGAGATTTATCCTTGCTAAATGTTGGCATGAATATTGCGACAACATTATACTCGCAATATTAGTGAGGATAAGTTCCTTGCTAAATTTTAGCATGCACTTTTGTGATAAATATTTTTCTTGCTAAATTTGGCATGAAATTTATCCTCGCTAAATATTGGCATGAATGTCGCGAAGATAATGTACTCGCTAAATTTTAGTGAGGACATGTTTGTTGCTAAATTCTAGTATGTAATTCTGTGACAATTATTACTCTCGCTAAATTTATAATGGAATTTTATTTGTTTTTTAATTTAATATAGAGATTTTATTATTTAAATAATAAACAATAAACTAAAAAATAACAATTTATATTTATAGAGTACTAAAAAATTTATATATATATATATATATGAATAAATTATTTTTTACAAATCTATATCGTGCTAATAATATATCCAAAATAGTACATGCATATATAGAAGTAACAAAAGATATGCAAGATATCCTAATATATGACAAGAAGTGAAAAGACGCATCTGCTCCTCAATCCATTGCTGGAGTAGTTGTTACTGCATCTGCCGCTAAGTTTGTATATATTTCATCCCAAAAGTAACATCCATTGCTAATATTATCCTCTTCCAACACTCAATTATTCTGTAAGTTTGAAATGATACAATTAAGGAAGAAAAAAGAAGTAAGCATATGTAATTGTAACTATTAAAAGTATGGTCATATGTACTATTGAGAAATAAAACACCACATCCATTGTTGTGAAGTGAAACAATTAATATGGATTATTCAAATCCAAATCGATAGAAATGAGAAACTCACTACGCTAAAAACTCAGGCTATTATCAACAAAATATTTTCTTTTTAAGTGAGTTAAATCTAGGGCTTCAAGACAATTATTGTGATTGCAAAATAAAGCAAGTCAGAACTTACATCTCCCTCTTGTGCCAGCCATCTAAGTAAAAGAAATGTCTGCTCTGTTTCCTCCAAATTGTCAAAAACAGTTAGCCAGATCTAGGAAGCAAGCTCATATGCATTATCTATTGATTTCCCATAAGCAATAAACTGGTTTGCTCAAACACAGGATCATTAACACCTGGATATGTGCTCATAACACTTTGCTTCTAGTTATTACATGAACTAACTATTGCTGTATAATTTACAACAAATGCATGGGTTTAAATGACATCATACAATACCATCACTCCTTACCGTTAACTTAAATCTTAATAGCCAAGTTTATTATCAAGATAGGAATTCTACTAATAGATAATTCTCACTAAATTTCTGAGGACCATAGTCCTAGCTAAATTAACGAGGGTTATATCCTCACTAATTAGTTAAACCATACATCCAACCTGGAATGAGCATCTGCAAGGGAATAATCCTCACTAATTAGTTAAACCATACATCCAACTTGGAATGAGCATCAGCTAGGGAATAATCCTTACTAAATTAGCGAGTATAAAATCCTATCTAAATTAGAGAGGGTGATGTCCTCGCTAATTAGTTAAATCTCACATCCAACATGAAATGAACATTAGTTAGGGAATAATCCTCACTAAATTGGTGAGGACCATAGTCCTAGCTAAATTAGTGAGGGTTATGTCTTTGCTAATTAGTTAAACCATGCATCTAACCTGGAATGAGCACTAGCAAGGGAATAATCCTCACTAAATTAGTGAGGGTTATATCCTCGCTAATTAGTTAAACCTCACATCCAATATGAAATGAACATTAGCTAGGGAATAATCCTTACTAAATTGGTAAGGACCATATTCCTAACTAAACTAATGAGGGTTATATCATTGTTAATTAGTCTAACCTCACATCCAACTTGGAATGAGCATCAGCGAGGGAGTAATCCTCACTAAATTAGCGAGGACCATAGTCCTAGCTAAATTAGTGAGGGTTATATCCTCGTAAAGTCATTGTTATGTTTTGCACCAAAATTGTGGCATCCAAGATTAGCAACAACAAGATTTAGTTATCACTAAATTATCGCAATATTTGTTTTTCCATAAGTCCCAACCAATATTTGTGATAAAAATAGTTTTTCATTGCAATATTGTCGCTATGAGGTGTATTTAGCAATGAATTTCATTATTCTCATTAATTTTTATTGTTATTCTGTATTTTTTTTGTAGTGTCTTAAATATACTTGCATGTCTTATTACTAGTCTCAATAGGTTCTCTGTAGGTGTGAATTCTTCTTTCATCCTATGAGAATAATTAGGCATGTATAATGCTTTTTTCATCATAAGAAGGTTATTGAAAGTTCTATCATCTATATACGGAGCTTTATTGACTAGACCTAAGGATTTCCTAAGGCCTTAAGCCAAATTATTGTTCTCTAGATGAAAGGGACCATATTATCTTTTCTCAAATTTTTTTATAAGTTTTTTGAGGTCTCATTTTCTAGACACCTCAGGTTTTTTCAATCTTTGTTATCCTTTGAATGCATCGAACCTATCATTCACCAATTTTCCACTTCATTTGCTAGGGATTGCCTAGTTTCTAATGAATTTTCAATAGCTCATTTACTATGGTAATGTTTAAAGAGTCTTTCACTAAATCCTATATTTCCTTGAATGAAATCAATCTTGAGAGATTATTAGAGTTTGAACTCTTTGTATGTCCTCCCATAATGTTAAAAAAAGTTTTTCAAAAGTCAATAGACCCTTAAAGAACTTTTTATCCTCTAAAAGGGCTAAATTTAATAGCCTTCAACTAGTTCTAGGGTAAATTCACAATTAAAAAAAAATGGTTCTTTTAAGAATCTAATGTGTAATTCTTAAACTTTGAAAACTTATAGTGGAAAAATGTGAAGATTTAAAGAAAAAATATTTCTTATTCCTTATGAAAACCCATATCTTATTTAAACTGTGCAGATTAGGTTGATTGTTCAAACACAAGGTGGGATTTGGTGTGTGTGTGTGTGTGTATATATATATATATATATATATATATATATATATATATATATATATATATATTCAAAAAATTATAAAACAAACGTAATTTACTATTCAAAATTCATGTTCAACAAATTAATAGCTAATATTATAAAATAAATTTTATATTTGTTGAAAATTAATATACTTGATTCTAGATCATATAAAATTTTGGATAATATTAAATGTTAAAACATAAACTCTAAAATATAAAAAAATAATTAAATGCTATTAAGTAAAATATGCATACCAATATATGATAAAAATATATATATAAAAATTAATCAGTTAATACATATAAATATTACTATATAATTAAAGAAAATAACATGATATAAATTTACTTTAAAGTATTATATAAATTTTAGAGGAAAATATAAAAAAATAAAGATATAAAAATAAAAATATAATTAAATATATTTTAAAATATTATTTTATAAAAGTTTGAGAGAGAAATAGAAAAAAATAATAATTTATAACTTATAAAAATAATATATATATATATATATATATATATATATATATATATATATATATATCGGTTAATCGTGTACTAATGGTTAATCGGTACTTAAAAATTGAGATTGTAGCAAAAAATAAAAAACGTAAAATTAAAAATCATAACCGAGTTCATTGGAATAAATCGGTGTGATTTCAAATCAGTTTTATGGTTAATTTTTTCAGTTTTTTTTGCTCACCCTATGTATATGCATTTTTTTAAAGAATATACAGGCATATTAAATTTATGTGGTAGGTAAGAAATAATTGAACCATTTAAATATATAATTTTTAAAATAATATTATTAGTAACTGAATGGTAACATAAAAAAAATACAATGCAATCAATAGACAATTTTTAATTTAAAATTTAGGACAAGCTAAATTTACAAAACTGCATTTACAAATTTTATTCAAATGACATTTACCGCTAATTAATAGATAGAAGAAATTTTGTACATTTAAAAGCTTGCATTAAAATGTACTGAAATTGTACATTAAATTAATTATTGGTTTTCCTTCCATTAAAGAAAACTAGTTAAATGTGCCTGATGCATGACTACTGCTTTGATATTTTTATTGGCTCCTGGTAACATAATAAAAAATAAAAATACAAAGAGTATTTTAAACATTTTATAAATATTTAATAATCATTTATATATTTTAAAATGTAATAAATGACAGATACAACATTGAAGACCAAAAAACTACATAATAAATAATCGCATATAAAGAATTAAATGTTGGTAAATTTCTTATTTAAATGGCTAGATACATTAATTAGAAGTATACATGGGTCTAAATCTTTTTGTAGTAAACCAAAATACCGAGAAAAAATCTAAAATCAAATTGTATCATTAACTTATTCACTAAAATTGAATCGAATGGTATCGTTGAGGTTATTCGAAATAGATCTAAATATTTTATTTAAAACCTAACCAAGAATCGTATTGAACTGTATCAAATTATTCTGAAATTGAATTGAACTGAAAATTTATATTTGTTAATTATTATATATAATACTAATAATATATATAATTTTATATACATATATTATATAAATTTAATTTTATAACTATGTATTAAATATTTTAATGTAAGAAATTAATATAATAATTAGATAATAAATTAAATTGAATATTTTAATTATTATATATACATGTATGAATATGAATATCTAACTAAATCAATTTATGTTTAATTTAATTTACTTTTAATATCACTCAACTACTATCTAATTTTTTTTTTCACAAAATATTTGTATAGGTATGTAAATTGAGAAATTTATCACCTAATTAATTTACCAATTGATTTCATTTACTTTTGTGTCACTCAACTAATACTCATTTATTTTTTTACACTATACTTATATAAGTAATTGAGTATATAAATTAATAATATAATTATATATAATGAAATTTTACCATTAATTAATGTAATTATATGTATATATAATTATTTTACCAATTAATGAAATTAATTTTTAATAGAGTTTGGATGCGCCCATGACTCTACCAGCATTTATCCTAATTAGTTTAGGATAATTAATTTCTAATTAAAATATCAATAAGAGTTAAAGTAGGGTTTTAACTCTTAATAATCTTTATAAATAGGGATTTAGAAAATTTAAGTGGGGTTACACTCTCTATACAAAATCTCTCTACATTTGCTTTACTCGTATTGCTCCAAATGGGGCATTTAGATTGTGGGATAACCGCTTTCTTCTCGACATACGTGCTTGTGGTCGAAAGCCTATACTAGTAATGTGAGAAAAAGATCCCTTGATTCTGCTCATGTCAAAGGAATATGTTTTTTAAGAGGTAAATGCGTTTACCCATATTTATTAGATTTATGCGATCTTTGATGCATAAATGCTAATATTGGTATAAGAGCCAGGCTTTTGCGTTCTGGTATGTTATGATTTTAGATTTATAAATTATATGTAATTTTGTGTATGTGTAAATCAAAAATTGTGCAAAATATCTATAATCATAAATTAAAAATTGATATTTTTGAATTTTGACCTCACCATCATGTTCCTAGATCCCAAAAACCCCCCACTGCCTGAAGTTCAATCATCAAAATTGGCCTCTAGGGCAGCGCATATTTTAAGGTGCATGTCCCTCATGCGTTAGCCATTGATAGAGTGATAAGTCACTCTATCACGTGGCCCAATTGAGGTATGATATGTGGACCACTATGGTGGTGCCATGTGTCACCACTTGTTAGGATGATTTATTATTCAAATACATGGGCTAATGGGGTGATGACACATGGACTACTGTGATGGTGCCATGTGTCACCATGTGTCAAAGAGGAATGCCACATGGGCTATTGAGGGGCTAACATGTTACATATTATGGTGCTGTCACATGTCAATCTTATGTGTCAAAGTTGACATATGGTCTAGTCAAGGTCCGCCATTTGGTAGACTATGGTCATGCCAAGTGAAACATATGGTCCACTTAGTTGCCACGTGAACCAATGGTTAACTACCATGTGTAGATTATGGTCATATCACGTGGCATACATCAGTCCACCTAGATGCTAAGTGGCATCCATATGAACCAATGAGTGACTGCCATATGTCAGATAGAGGTGTGACATGGTGACATATGGCCCAGTGGGGTCACACCATGTGATTTTTTTATTAAATTGGCATACAATGTACCTATCGTGCATGCGGCGAGTGAGCCCTCATCAGCCACCAAATCAACTCAAATTATTTTAAACCGATTTTCTCAATATTTTTTGATTTTTTGGTCATTTTTTGAAAAATCTTTAAGGATTAGAAAATAATTTTTGGATTTTTCCAAATAAATTTATTATAAAAATTGATGAAAATATTTTTTTATTTTATTTTAACTTTTTATATTTTTAAATTTATTTAAAAATTATATTATATGGATTAGTCCTTATTTTATTAAAATGAGTTTCAATCATATGTGTTTGTACATGAGTGTACTTACTATTTATATTATATTTTGTGTAATAGAAAGGGTGGTGATAAGGACTCTCGGTTGTCGACAGACTCCTCAGGGCATTATTGAAGCCAATGAAAAAGTACAAAAGGTTCATAATTTGAGGATGGGTAAGAAGGCTCGAGCTGATGATGTAGATGCAATAGTGCATCACATATTATACATGTATGAACAAATGCAAGAGTGCATTTGGGTTGGTCATTTGGATAGAGGACATAATAATAGCACCGTAATTTAAGTGATGAAAAACTCTCTTGGTCACCATCCAAATCTGAGGAACTTAATGGTGGATGCATGGAAATTAGAAAATGGAAATTATAGAATATCAATTATCCATTTTTTGATTAAGATATCTAAGAGAGGATTTTTGAGAAGCAACACTAAATATAAGATGGTGCTTAAAAGTGTACGCATTGTGTATAATCCATGGTTACATGATCTAGTTCATGGTATTACTTATTAGTTATATAGGATGGTCAAAGATTCATTTCCAGTTATGAGGTTAGTTGACATAAGTGTCACATTTATTAATGATTAGTAGATTTTTGAGATAGGATTATTATTTTAAGACAACTATGTCTTTTTTTAAATGTTTCCTTTTTTTTTTAGATTTTTGGATGTTTAATGATTAATTAAATAAATGAGTTTATTAATTTTTTGGATATTATATTGGAATTTAACTTTTATTATAAATGTGTTTGTTTAATTGTTAATTGTTGTATTGTATGCAATATTTTATGAATAAAATAATTGCATGATAATTGATTTGAGACTTAGATTATCCAGTGTATAGTATCTTTTTAATTAAGTTTAAGAACTTAATATCTAACAATAAAGATTTACTAGGCATGAAACTTTAACCTATAAAGTTAGACATTAGAACTTAGAGGGTAATTGGATACAATTAGTATCCTTTTTGAATTTAGGCCTAATAGATAGCTTTATTAGGTTATTTTTCAGATGCATAATAGATAGTGTGTATTGCCTAATTCTCTTTTAATAATGTGCAATTTTATTTCATTTGAGGTTAAACGATCCAAAAATGGCCACTGCTTTAAAACCTGTTGTTGTCAAATTGAACAAAGATATGAAAGTGAATGGTGATAATTATGAGATCTAAAATATGAAAATCCAATATCTATTTGAGGAGAAAGAGACTCTAGAGCCCTTGTGTTTGGCTATGGATGAACGTGAGGATGGCACCACTACCCAGCTTAGGCAGGATCATGATGCTTACATGGCATGGAAAAATAAAAATTTCACTACTCGCATCATCTTACTCAGTGCAATGGATGATGATATCACTAAGAAATTCTACAAGTATCAGAATGCAAAAGATATATGGATCACTTTGCAAAAAAAGTTCGAAGGTGTGTCTTTGACTAAACTTCAATCGTTGATGATCAAGTTTGATACTTATCAGAAGAAGTCTAATCACACAATGTGAAAACATCTGAGAGAGATGGAAAATATGATTTTTGATCGAGCTTAGTGAGGCTGGTAATAAGTTAACCAATAAGTAATAGGTCCAGGCTATCATCAGTTCTTTACCCAAAAGTTAAAAGTTTATAAAGATGCAACTGACTTATATGGATAATATTAAGACATTTAGGAATGTCGCTTATCATCTTAAATTGGATAAAGACCATTTAACGGCAATTAAGGTTAACACTGAAGTGCATATGGCATAGTCTCATACCGGTGGAACAATTTCTAACCAAAATAAGAGAAAAAGGTTTAAGAATTAGGGTAAAAAAAGGCTAGGAAGCTTAAAAAGCCAAAAAGTGAGACAGAATGCTAACAGGTCCAAAGATAAAAATAAAGTGAACATTTCGAGAGTGAAGTACTTTAATTACCAAAAGAAATGATACTATACAAAAGATTAAATTGTGCCTAAATAGATTTAGGAGCAATGAATCATGTGACAAGGGATCGAGATGCCTTTATCGAATTCCAACTAATCACAAATGGAGCCAAATTGATATATGTTGGAAATAATGCCATAGTAGTAGTTGAAGGGATTGGCACATACTGATTATTTTTATGTGACTGCCGAACCCTATTTCTACATGATGTACTCTATACACTAAAGATTTGTATGAATTTAGATTATGTCATAACCTTGATGAGGCTTGATTTTGATTTATACTTTAAGGATGATAGTATGTGTTTATGTTTGGATAATGTTTATTATTGTTCTAGTTTTATTTTGAACAATTTTATTATTATGGATATTGATCCTGATTATTTGAATAATACTATTTTCCTTAATTTCTTCATCTACTTCATATAGTTCTGAGAATAATATAAAATTATGGTATGTTAGGTTAAATCACATTGGGTAAAATCAAATGAGTCGGTTAGCCAAAGCAGGTTTATTAGATAACTTTAATAAAATTGGTTTACCTACTTATAAACATTGCCTAAAAGGAAAACTAGTTAGAAATCATTTGAAAAAGGAACTAGGGCTAAATTTCCATTGCAATTAATCAATCCTATGTTTGTGATCCAATGAATGTGAGGGTAAGGCATGGGACCTACTATTTCATCACATTTATAGATGACTATATAAGATATGGTCATGTGTACTTAATTTATCATAAATCAAAAGTGTTGAGTTGCTTCAAAAGTTATATAAACTTAGTTGAAAACCAATTAGATAAAAAGATTGAAGGTTTAAGAAATAACTAAGGTTGGAAATATCTTTTTGATGAATTTAAAGCTTTATGTGATAAAAAAAGAATTAAGCATCAATTATTAATTCATAGAACTCCACAACAAAATAGTGTTACAAAAAGGAGAAAATTTGCCAATCTCCTATAGGAAGATGTTCTATTAACAACCATGTATATTTTAAATTAAGTGCCCTCTAAGTTTGTCACATCCACTCCTTATGATTTATGGACTGATCAATAGCTTGACCTAAGCCATTTACAGCCTTGGGACTGTGCTATTTATATCCATGATATCTCGAGCAAATTTAATAAATTGGGACCAAAAGATAAAAAGAGTATCTTTATGAGATATTCTGAAGTATCAAAAGGATATATATTTATAGGTGAGCAAAAAATGGCACAGTGACAAAATTTAAATCACGAAATATCATTTTTCTAGAAAATGAATTTCTAAAGTTGGGTAAAGTGAGTCAAGACTTCACTTTTTATGAAATTTAAAAAGAGAAACCATCAGGATCACTCCATATGAGTGGAAGAAAATTTAAAAAAAAAGGTCAAAACCCTCTTTTTAATGATCCAAATGTTTAGGATTCTTACTCCAGTGGAAATATTCCTAATTTTAGTTGAAGCATGGAAATACATGACCTTTACTTGAGTGAAAGAATTTCTAGCTCCAGCAAAAGAATAGATTTTAATTTTAGTGGGAGCATTCCAAACTACAATGAATAAATAAGATATGTTTATCAAGAATTGAAATTATAAAATTCTAAAAGCAAAAGTGTTCGACATCAATGATTTGAGATCGAAGGTTCAAACAAAGCCGTTTTAGCAATCCCATAGGATAAAGAATAGCCTAAAAACATTGAAGAATCTCTTTTATACCTAGCTAAAGATAAATTAATTAAGGCAATAGAAGAAGAAATGGCCTTTATGAGATTAAACCATATTTGAGAACTAGATGATCTATCGAAAGGATATAAACCAATTAGGAATATATATTATGTAGTGGGCATAATAAGTAGGTATCAGTCCCACCCAAATGAAGCACATTAAAAAGCAGTGAAAAGTATATTTAGATACCTCAAAGGTACCACAAATTATTCTCTATATCATGAAGGTAAGGATCTGCAATTAAGAGGATACTTAGATATTGATTGGGGAGGTGATGTGGATGAGAGGAAATCCACTTTGGGTTATGTATTGTTGCTTTACAAGTGTGCCATCTCATTGAGTAGCAAGAAATAAACTTGTGTAGTACCATCAATAATGAAAGTTGAATTTGTCATTTCCTCTGCTACAGTACAAAAAGCAGTTTGGCTGAAAAGGTTTATGGACCATTTAAAAGTAACTATTTTAGAGAATTTAGTGTCTATCTACAGTGATAGTCCATTGTCGATAGCTTATATCAAAAATTCAAAATTTTATAGTAGGACTAAGCATATCAACATTAAGTATCATTACATGAAAGATATAGTTACAAGAGGAGAAGTGAACTTATAGTACATTTCAAAGCAAGATATGATAGCAGATCCACTAACTAAGCCTATATTGAGAGATGCGTTTGAGAGATGTATTAGATCTTAGGATTTGCATAGAATTTAAGTTGTACTATTTTATTGTGTAATCCCTTAACATTATTTATGAATAATAATAAAATTCATTATTTGGCAATACATTAGTGTGAATATTTATATACGAATATTTACTATTATTTATTATATGATTGAGCATGTCAGATAGAAAAATAGGCCACTTATATGAGTGTTTACCTTAGTTTTGACAATGAGTTGATAAAGACTAAGATGAGGATATTTTTGAACATATGGTAAACTCAAGAGTATGTTCAAAATAAAAGTGTTATTTTGCAGAAAATACAAGATTAATCTTGTTAAGGTTTAAAATAAAGACATACATAAGGTTGTATGCTTTGGATTGAGATCCAAATGAGATTAAGTACAATCCTCTGATAAGTTAAACGTAACTAACATATTTTATCCTAAAAGCCAGAAGTAGTCCTAAAGTGGAAGGACTAAAGTTGGATGTTTTGATGCATCATAACCTTATGCTTTTGCATGGTGTTGAAATACATTTTGCAAGACATGATTTCCTTAAAGGGAAGGAAATAATACCATAACATATGTTTCATACCATGTGTACATGCTTATGTGATCAAGAGACAGGAATTTCATAAATGAATTATCTCAACTTTCCCTAGTGTAAGACTCTATTGAATAATGACCCTTAGAACCCTTAACTTATCCTTGAAGTATGGTTAAATGTGGCTAGCTTAGTTAGTCTCTAAAAGGCTATGGAATAATTTATCCTAACGAGTTTAATTAGAAAAGTGAGTTGAATCATGATGGATGGCATATAATAAGAGGGAAAGATAGCCTTTTGATCACATTTGATGGTTTCATGATTCATCGACATGCCCATTATAGTCTCTATAAGTAGAGATATACTAGTAAATGCGAACATTATTTTATAAGATAATGAGTTAAGAAAGTAAATATGAGAAGGTAATTTACAGTTGAGCATATATAAAAAAGAAAGATCTTGCTTTCACTTTTCAAGATGCTACATAGCCCTAACACGTGTGTAGCACTAATGCTCTTGATGTACACTAGTTACACGGTCTATTCACTTGTATAATTGGAGATATTGACTGGAAAATATTTCGTCATGTGTGAGTTGAAGATGATAGAGTTTGGATACGCCCACGATTTTACCAGTATTTATCCTAATTAGTTTCGAATAATTAATTCCTAATTAAAATAGGAATAAGAGTTAAACTAGGATTTTAACTCTTAATAACAAATATAAATAGGGATTTAGAAAACCTAAGTGGGTTACACTCTCTACACAAAAATTTCTCTACATTTGCTTTACTTGTACAACTCCAGAGGGGACATTTAGACTGTGGTTAGTCACTTTCTTCTTGGTGTACGTGCTTGTGGTTGAAAGCCTATGCCAATAGCGTGAAAAAGAAAGATCTCTTACTTCCGCTAGTGTCACAGGAATTTACGTTTCAAGAGGTAAACATGTTTACCCAAATTTATTAAATTTATGTGATTTTTGGTGCATAAGTGCTAACAATTTTTAATATCACTCAACTAGTATTTATCTATTATTGGCACAACATCTATATGAGTATGTAAATTAATAATATAATTATATATAGTCATTATACATAATGAAATTTTATCAATTAATATAATTATGTAAGTATATAATCACCTTATATCAGTTAATTTTATTTACTTGTAGTGTCATTCAACTAGTACTATCTATTTTTAGCACAATACCTATATAAGTATGTAAATGAATAATATAATTATATATAGTTATTATATAATAAAATTTTACCAATTAATGTAATTATATATGTATATAATTACCTTACCAGTTAATTTCATTTACTTCTAGTGTCACTCGATTGATATTCATCTATTTTTACCACAGTTTCTATGAGTATGTAAATTAATAATATAATTATATACAATTATTATGTATAATGAAATTTTGCCAATTAATATAATTATATATATAAGTGTATAATTATCTTATCAAATATTTTTTTTAATTTTTTAATTATTGAATTAGTACTCATATATTTTTGTTCCAATACATATATGAGTAATTAAATATGTAAATTAATAATTCAATTATATATACTTATTATATATAATGAAATTTTACCAATTAATAAAATTATATGAGTAAATAATCACCTTACCAATTAATTTCATTTATTTTAAGTGCCACTCAACTAGTAATTATCTATTTTGGCACAATACATATATGAGAATGCAAATTAATAATGTAATTATGTATATTTATTATATATAATGAAATTTTTTAGTTATACATTAAAAATGATAAAAGAGAAAAAATTAAAATATTTTAGAGGTAATTAAGAATTAAACTTGAAAGTTTTTAGGAGGGAATATTTTTTTTTTCATTTTAAGTTTTTGGAGAGAATTAAAAATTGAATTAAAGAAATTGATAGGTTTTTAAATATAAAAAAAGTAAATTTATTGAGGTCAAAAAAAATTAGAAGAAAATTTATTGGCAAATTGAGGACTTTTAAATAAGTTTAGAAACTTTTAACTCCAATTACAGCTAAAATTTTATTTATTTTCAAAACCGGTTGAAATTGACTAGAGTTTTAAATTTAGAGATATCAATTAAAAAAATTTTAAAACTTTAAATAAGTTAATTATTATATTAGCATAAATTCTTGATTTCATTGTGTATTGAATGTTAAAATTTTTTTTAATCTAATTATCCAATTTTTGTTAGTGTTTTTTAAATATTGTTCAAAGTTTTCAAATAATTGCAAATATAATATAAAGAAAGACCGTATAATGTTAATTTTTAAAATTTATACTTTGACTTAAATTTTATTTGTAGTTATTGAAATATTTTAATTGTATTTATATTTTATTATTATGTTTATTTATTTTTTTTTTGTAAATTTTAAAAATATTGAAATATTCAAAATACTATTTTATCTTTATTGTATTGTTTAATACTGAAATAATTGAAAAATCGAATCGAATTATTCCGAATTTTTAAAACAACTGTACCCAATTATCTCAAATTGTTAAGATAATAACAAAACTTAATTTTTAAAATACTTTAAATTTCAAGATAATACGGATATTTACAAATTTTCAAATTGTACCGGACCATATGCACTCCAAATATTAATTAATCAAAATTAAATAAAATACAATTAATTAAGCAACATTATCAATAGGTACTAAAGATGGTAGTTGAATTTGATTATTTCTGATTAAAAAATTATTACAAATAAATAAATAAATCATTTATTTATTTTTAGTCTTATGTGACACAATTGCAAGATGAAATACAGCTGGGTTATTTATATCAGACCTATTTGTAATTTCTACCGATGTCATGTCACATAATAGCAGAATTTAAAGAACTAAAGGATGCATGCAACAATAAGATAACATTACATAGCATTTGACAATACAGCAAAGGAAAACATAAGTAGAAAACAAGAAAACGACCGGCAGAAAATAAAAATATCGAGATCTACTGGGCACATTATATTATGTGCATGGGATGTTCTATATGTGCCCTGATAAACAACTTAGGGCTTTGGCATTTATTGGCCTATTGGCTCATAAAAATGGGCTATCTGCTCATCGGTGAATATACATCGTACATGACACATGGACTAATGGCAATCGCTCGACAATTGCTTACCCAAAAACTCTGCGTTTTGTATTACTGCAGATAGGTAACTGAATGGTTAAAGTACTAGAGGATTATGTTACCAGAAAAAAAAAAAAAACTATAAGATTATCTTATAATAATTTTTTAGCATAACATGCATGTGTCATGCATTACATTAATCCAAATAGCAGATTCATCCAAATTAATATCTTCCAGTGATACTAAAGCACAAGCGGTTCATGAGCAGTCCAATACAACATTGTCCATGTCAGAAAGGTTTAAAGAAGTAAACTGAGTTTAAATAAGTTAGAGCCGAGCTCTTCAACTTGGAAACCACATACATTCACTAACACGCTCATCTTATTGGGTCGTCACCATTGCAATCGTAACAAATAATGGCGGGTTTGATTCATTGGGAATTCTTTGTTTGTGATAGTAAGCATATTCTCATGGATTGAGTTCATGGTGGCTTAGATTGTGAGTTGGCGATAGAAAGAGATTTTAGTTTAGATAAATATTGTTAACTTGGATGGGCGAACTTTCGGTATATATATATATATAAAGTAAAAAGAATAAAGAAAAACTTTTTAGACAAAAATAACCTTAATCAAATTTTTAACTACGAATATAACTTCAACTTGATATAATCATTAATTATTAAATTTGAGAACTAATGAAAGAACCAAATTGCAACCTTCCAAATCCAATATGACATATCATCATCATCTTACCAAAACTCTTGCATGTTTCCTTCCAACTTTGGACTATTATTATTATTATTATTATTATTATTATTATTATTAATCATTCAGAATAACCATGATTTATTTAACAATTAATTATAGTTTAAGATTAGAGATGAGATTCTCGTCGTTAAAAGTGTGTTGGGGACGGAATTAATATTATTGACCGCTAATAATCACTCGCTTTATACGGTTGCCACTAACTTTACCGTGAAAGCCTATAGCAGCAGTAAATGATTTGAAAATATTTGTTGCTAAAAATCAATAGAAACGAGATATGTAATTTTGGTGGCTGCTTTTTCCTTCTCCAAAGTTGGTTTTTCTTGCAGTAAAACACATTTAAATTCAATTTTGAGTTATTTTAAAAAAATCATTAGATTACATGCACTTTCTTTTAACACTAATTCAATATAGATTTCAACTTATTAATTAGAGATTTTTTTTAATGTAGATAACGTAATGAATACCTTCGATTTCACATATAAACCTGACATATAAAAAATATAAAATTAACAATATCCAATTTTTAAGTTTTGGTTCATTTTAATTTTTAAGTTTGCATAACAATATACAACATTTCAAACATTTGACTTTTAATATTTGTTAATCAAAATTGCATGTTTGTCCTTGACTTTTGCATATTTTGTAGGGTTAATTACAAAAAATTATCTCAACTATATGGTATTTTTTAATATCAAAAAATCTGATTTTTAAAATCTTATAATGTCAACCCCCAACATAGATTTTACTTTCAATTAAGGAATTGTGTCAACAATTCCGTTAAATACTAACGGCTGCTGACTCGGCTAAATAAAGTGATCCCAAATGCTAATTAAGCTGCCACATCACATTTTTCTTTCCTAGTGAATTAGTGATGAAAAGTTCCGTTGCTAAAAATATTTGATATATTATTATTATTATTATTATTATTATTATTATTATTATTATTATTATTATTATTACCTCTAATGGAATCTAAGGAAAAAACATGAAGATGATTAAAAGGCTAACATCTAATTAATCGCTTACAAGTTACAAGAAACCATTAAAACATTACTTAAGATTTTTCTTTTGTGGTAAAAATATTATTATAACTTTTAGTAGTGAAAGGGAAAGCAAAGCCGAAAAAAAGATTTCCCGAAGGTCTAGATATGCCAAGGCTATTAAAAGATAAAACATGAATCTGCTTTAAAGATTTAACTCTCTCTTTTATAGGCATAACTTTTAATCATCTCTAATTATTTAATGAAAGTAACTTCTAAAAATATGTTTAATAATAATATTATATATAATAATTTTTTATTGTATATTTTTTTATTACTATCTCCATTATTCTTTATTATTTTTTAAATAATAACAACAACAACAACAACAACAACAACAACAACAACAACAACAACAACAATAATAATAATAATAATAATAATAATAATAATAATAATAATAATAATAATAATAATAATAAAACTCTAATTATAGTGTGCATTACGATATTTGTATCAAATTTCAAAATCTTACAATGTTAACACCAAATTTTCAATTTCCTTTCAATTATGGAGCTACACCAATTTATCCATTAATTTAAATGGATTATGCTGACTATAGGTGGACTAATTTTGCCAACAAAGATGCTAATTAAGCTGCCACATCTTTTTTCCCAGCAAATTCGTGACAACATTTTCTGTCGCTAAAACTACTTGATTTTTTATTATTTTAAATTTAACAATAATAATAATAATAATAATAATAATAATAATAATATTATTATTATTATTATTATTATTATTATTATTTAAAAAATATAATAAAGAAGAATGATGATGATGATAAAAATAATAATAAATTATATTATTTTTTTTAAAAACATATTAATTTTTTGCCCTTTTATGTTTTTAAACACATTAAATTATAAAAAGCTTATTTAAGGCTCAATGGCAAAACTTCTCTGTTACCCACTAGTCATGCCAGTTCAAATCTTAAGACATTAATTTTGCATTTTGTTTTTTCAATTTTTTCAATTTTTTATATTGAATTTGTAACTATTTTTTTTATATTGTTTCTCAAACTTCGATCAATTGAAAGTTATAATTCTTTTTTAAAAATAAATAATAATAATAATAATAATAATAATAATAATAATAATAAATTAAATATTTTTAGTGACAAAATAGCGATTTTACCGTAACTAATTCACTAGAAAGAAGGAGGTGATGTAGCAGCTTAATTGGTATGTGAGATCCATTTATTTAGCTTACTCTGCAAGTTTCATTAGCATTTAATAGAATTGTTGACGAAATCCCACAATTGAAATGGGAGTTAAAATTGGAGACTGATATTATAAAATTTTAAAACTTAGATCTGACATTAAATAATATATGATAGTTGATGCCTTTTTTGTAATTAATCATATTTTTTGTATCTCGATTTTAAGTCAATTAGGAGCTTTTTACTTGTTTTTATGATTTGGACCACTATAGCAATTAATTAGTGAAGAGAGAGCATTATGTAGTCTGTTGGAGTTTATTTGGAATAAGATTAGGCAATTTGAGTGCAATAAAGCCCGAAGTAGGCAGACTTGTCTAAGCCTTGCCCAATGCTATTGCAGAGTTTATGCCAATCTGTGTCTTAGCATTGCTTAGGGCTCAGTGAAAGTCAAGAGAATATAGTACTTCAATAATTTTATTTCATCAAGTTGACCTATCCGTTAGCAATGTTCTGATTGAATTTTTAGGGATTGTTTTCTTTAATTTAAGGATTTGAAGACACTAATTTTATGAAGTTTAGATTGTATTAAATATTTTTATTTTATTTTCCTTATTTGGGTAGGATTGAACTACTTTCCTTATTTAAGAGTTTATATTGGAAAGGGAAACATGAGTTTCTCCTTTCTCTTCTCTCTCTCTCTCTCTTTTTTTTGCATTTTTTGGGAGTTCTAAAATAAGACTTTTTCTTTGAATTTTATTTCGTGATTTGTCCATGACTATGAGTGGCTAAACTCATTATTCTAGTTAAAGGTTATTATTCAAAGCAGGATTCATTCATTACAGTGAGATTGTTTTTTAATTTTTTTTCTCTTCAATTTTATGTAATGTTCATGTTATTTACTGGTATTTAGAGAAATTCCATCTTCATTGTTATTTATTATGCATTCAATAAGGGTCCATTGTTCATTTAATTAAATAATATACAACTAATTGAAAATATCAAATATGTATTTGTTTGGCAAATTAAATAACAAGTGGTAACTAATATAACAATACTGAGAAAAGTTGTATTTAGTAAATGCATAATTTAGTTTGAATCAATTTGACTTATAGATTGGTTGTTTTAAGGTCAAGTTTTTCTAATTCATAAAGCTATTATGAAATTAAATTCTTTCACTTATAAAAGGGTGTTTATTAGTTAAGGGTTAATTATAATCTAACTTTATTAGTCTATTAGTATAGAAAGATCGGTCGAGACTGCTTGTCCAATGACAATAACCAGTCAATTACATGATTTTTGAATTATTCATTCATTCATGATTCATAAAATAGAATCATGAGCTGTGAATTCCTTCAATTGGAGTTTATCATTAGATTTAATTTTAATTAATTTCTTTAGTTTTTTATTTTATTGTTTTTATTTAGATTTTAATATTCAACATAAACCCCCATCTTTTATTTTTAATTTGTTGATTTTTTAATTATTAAAAGAATTAAAACTTGACCAATCCTTGTGAATTCGACTCTATTTATCAGTAATTACAAGTTAATTTTAGTTTAGAGTAGAAATTTTATTTTTATTTGTTTTAACAACCATCAAATTTTGGCACCATCATTGAGAATTCGTGTATGTTAGATTTAATTCTTTTAAATGGCTGGATTTTTGTGTTCTCTTGACTTTAAACTTTCACAACTAATTTCAATATAAAAACTCCCATCTTTTATTTTTAGTTTGTTAACTTTTTTCTTTTGGATTCGACTATGTTCATCACTAATTACAAGTTAGTTCACTATAAAAAAACTGCCAATTAGCTTTCGCCCGTCGCTAATTGGCAAAATTCTGTCGCAAAAACAAATTAGCGACGCTACGACAAACAGTCGCTAAAAGGCCAGTCACGAATATATTAGCGACGAAATTCCAAATCAGTCGCTAATTTAGCGACGAAAAATTTCATCGCTAATTTTTTTTTCCGTCGCTAATTTATATTCATAATTAGTTGTCTGTATTATAATTATAATATTTAGCGACTAAATTTTCCGTCGCTAATTATTATTGTATCAATAATGATAGGTTGCCACTAATAACTCCCATCACTAAATGTTAGGACGAAGTCGCTAAATTTGTCGCTAATTATTTGTGAAATTCTTATTTTTACATATTAGTGATAGAATTGTTGTCGCAAATCCGTCGCTATTTTTTGTTGCAGTATTTATTAAATTTCATCCTATACACACTATTGATCACACATACATACACATATATATTTATTCCAAAATATAATATGTTCCAGAACACATATATAATAGTAATTGAAATCGTACATAATGTTTGATAAAAGTAATTGAAATCATACATAATGTCATCAAACAATCTCTCTTAAAACAATACAACAAAATACTAATAATATCCTCTTAAATAATATCAATAATTGTTCCTTCTCCTGCTTCTCATCTTCACTTTTAATCAATTTTTAGACTTTCCTTTGTTGCATAGATGAGCTTGTTTTCCCTCAAATTCACAATCCATAGGAGAATCTATAGTAGCAATTGACAAAACAACTAAATATATAAAAAATCATGAATAATATTTTAGTAGATATAATAAAACTCTACCTATTACCAGAATAAGACAATGATGCAAGTAATTTCATCAAACTCTACCTATTACTCAATATAACTTAAACTTTATAATTAAAGCTTAGCTAGTAACAATTATTACTTGAGCATGTACAAGTGTAGAAATCAACATAATAACCATTTCAAGAAAGATTGAGTTGAAAATTTGAGCACCAGATTATCAGAGCTGCAGATAATGCTTCCACACAAGAAAGCTCACAGGGTCGGCCATAATTTATTAGATTTGCTGCTATAATCCATGGTACTGCAATACATAACCAATTATCAATATCATAAGAAAACAAATCATTAGGAATATGACCTAGAAAAATGACTTAATTACATATAATAGCCATTATTTAATATATGGACCAATGCGGAAATGAATAAGAAATTGTTTGTATCTTCTGATATAATGAATCAAATATTATGGCATTAAACTATCAACATGTGGCAATTCTACAATGATAATGCAACCTCAATCATTCTCAGGCAGATGTCCACAAACCAACAAAGAAAAATAAAAAGGGAAAAAATATTCATGGCAGCTCCTTATTAGTGCACAATCTATTCAGAATTAAAACTTAAAAGGTTTATCCTTATTAACCTGAACCATACCATAAACAGAAACTCAAGACCACCCAGCACTTAGTACCCCCCAAAGAAGCTTCAATATATAATGAAAGCATAATTTAGTTAAACAAAAATAATATGAATGCGAAGTTAAACTTATATTAAGCAATAGTGTGAAGATTTTCTTTTCCCAAATCCTGGTGCAAGTTTACTATTTTACTTCACAATTAGCAATAGAAACCGAATTTGATATTTTTCTTAGCAATTAAATAAGGGGTTTGAGGACTCCACGACTACTTTTTCTTTAAGAACATTTCTCAAAGATCGATAGCAAATAACAAGAAGATATGATAATTAAGAGGCAAAGAACATAATAACAAAAGAAAAATGGAAACTCACAGAGCGAATTGGATGAGAAAAGCTCAAATTCATGGTTAGCTCAACCTGTAATGAGCTAAAGTTGGTTAAGATAAATAGCAGCAGCTGGAATTTATATACGCTTATTAAAAGTTAGTTCTTTGGAATCAATGCAAGGAAGAAGAATTTATATACGCTTATTTATAATTTTATAAATATAATATAACCCAATCCTATCATTTAAATTTTACCTTGTTCTTTAGTTTAACAAAGAAATTTCCACCACAAGAGACTAAAAACAATTTCAGTTTTCAATATATAAATTTGCAAGTGAAGGCATAATTGAATAAACCAGAGTACAACAAATTAAACAAAAAATAGAACAAAACTAACAGTGCCCAAGCAATCTGAAAATAAAACCTATGTAGAAGATAAAATTAAGATAGCCCCAAACCAAGAAGAACTTAAAAACATAACAAAACTAGAGAAAAACTAGAAAGGTTAGCCAAATAAAGAGAACCAGCAGAAGAAACTGTCAAAAACCAATCATCTATCCAGAAACTGGCTATCCAAGATGTAGTTCTCAGAACCACTACAGTAATATTAGATAACCACTAGGTACTACCAACTCATATACCCTTGTTTCCAACTTCTAATTGAGTTACAAAACCCCCAAAACATTCATGAAAAACAAACTGTAAGATTAACTAGTAATTCTGTTTTATGATTTGGTAACCCCAGAAATACAATAGCATAAGCAGCAATGAAGTTTAAAGATACAATAGTGCACTAAGTGATGGAAAATTAATCCCATCTAATGTGCTTATTATTTTACACAAAAAAATTAAGACTGACCCTTCCATTGGTTATGACAACGTTAACACTAGCCTTCAGAAGTTGCCTATATAGAAACTGTGCAACCTGTATATCACATTGCAAACAGTTGGTGACAAATTGTTATGGATACTCACAAATGCAAATTGTCATCATCTAACCAGTCAATCAGTTCACCATAAATGTTAGATAAAATAACTTGAAACCCAGGAGTCTTTGTACTCCACAATGAATGGATTTCTTACTCTTGAAATAAGTTCCATCTGGAGGAAAAAGAACCAAATATCATCCATAATAATAGGCTAGAAATTTAGGTAAGATATAAGCACTGACCTTTATACATCAAAACTCTACATCACTGGAGAGAAAAAGGAAAGTAATTACACATCAATCCGCTTTTGGTATTTGTGATGACAAATAACAGAAAATATAGCAATCAAGCTTTAGTAACTCAAAGTAAATATTTCATTTCCATAATGTCTTATCCTCAACCTGAATATGCCTCCCAAGATGTCATGTCTTCAGTGTCAATTGCTCTTTAATAATAAATAGAGATAGAATTTTGTATACTTACCTCTTGGTGGGCAGACCTGCAAGCTCTATCAGTCTGATGAGCCAAACGGATCTTTTTCATAACATACCTAGCCAAAATAATAGTTAGTTATTCACTAACATACCTATTCAACAAAGAAAACAACTACGAACACATTTTAACTAATTCCAGCAATTATGACTTTATTGAACAGAAAATAATAGTTAGCTTTTTTATTGGTACAAATTTAAATTTTGGAAAATAGTCGATATACATTTCTTTCAGAATTGAAATCATTGAAATCACATATGAGAAAGTGAGTTGGGGCTGCTAAATGTTGACCCCTTCTATGAAACACCTCCATATTCAACTTGTTTACACTATGATTATAGTTACAATATCAATAACCTTAACTTATGATTCCTTCAAACATCTTTGTTTCTATCAACAGTTCTTTAGTTACTAAACAACATTACTAACTATATGTACAATTTAACTCATTAATCCATAAACAACTTAACCAAAATAATAAAAACACATGAATTTGACTATAAAATCTATTAATTGCACAGTTTAACTCGTTACTTTGATAGACAACTTAATCCTCAACCACGTATGAGCTCAACTATTCAAATTTATGGATCACATTGTAATTAAGCTTCTCAAAACCACCATTTTACTACCCTTAACAAATACTTAGTCTCAAATTTAACAAAATAGAGAAATTAAAACAACAATAACAAATATTCTTTTCATTAAAACTATCAACTTAATTCATTTAAAAGATCAACCATAGTCACTTAATTTGAAAGAAATCAACCCAAATCTTTAATCATAAATTCAACATTTAATTACTAAAAATTATACAGATAAATTTGGTAGTCACATACCATTTGGTGTCGAATTTCTGAATTTTATCATTCTATCCATTTTTATGCTCACCGGAGCTTCACCTGACCGGTGATCGGACACCGGAACTCCATCGACAACGATCTGACACTACCACCTCATAGATCGGGATCCCCATATTTCATTTCCGGTGGTCACGCGCTCTAACACTGCCATGGTTGGTCAGAATCTCATAAAAATCGGTGATGACTTCTCCTCTTCGATCTACCAATCGCCGGTGAGTGAGAAGAGGTGGATGGTACCAAAATGTACCTCTCACCACTGAGAATCAACCGGTAGAGGTGGTGTAACCATTTGCAGCTGTGACTCGTCGGAACGAAGGAGAGAGAGTTTCGATTTTATTATGAGGAAAGCGGGAACACAACTCGTGATAAGAAAATAGGCCGACGATGGGAGTTACCAGTGGTGGCCAGGAAAACGATGGGGATCAATGCCATTGATCAGCAATCTAGGCGACGCGACACCACCCCAGCCCCTGCGTTTCTTCTTCCTGCCATTTCCAATCTTCTCTTTTTTTTCTTTTCTTACAATTTATGGCCACACAATGTTAGTCCCTCAATTTCCAGGGACTTAACTGACTTTCCATTTTTTTTGTCTTTTATGAGACCCAAAATATCTAGAGTTGTTTTGTTTATATATATATATATATATATATATATATATATATATTCAATTTGTGGCCACAAAATGTTAGAGTCACGATTATTTATTTATTTATTTATCTTATATGTTTACTTTATGATTTATTAAGAAAACATATTTTAATTTAAAATCACTAATTCAAAATTTGAGACAAAAATGCTTAATCGTCCTAATTTTTCGAAAAATTATTCCCCTACATACTTGAATCAAAATATAATTTTACGAATTAGAAAATATTTTCAATCGACTCAAAGTCGGGGCGTTGCATTCACATTGTACCAACTCTGTATCAAGATTGATTTTCTCTTCAAACCCTTAAAAAAGCATAGATTTTTTCAAAATTCTATTCGACTGATGACCAATTTAGAATATCCCCATTTTTATTTTAGAATATCTGTTAAATTGGGGATAATTTTGTAAATACATTTATATAAAGTTTTTTAATTTTATCCATAAATATATTATGTACACATATTAAATTTATATTAAGCATAAAAATTAATTCTCATTAAACAAGATAAAGTTTCATTATATTGAAAAATTGAATTGCTATGAACAACATTAATTTGATAATTTTGAAACGAGAATTATTTTTATATTTATTCAGTTTGTTTGGTTTTTGTTGTTTAATTATTTCAGTTTTTTTGATTTTTTTTGTTAAAAATCAAATAGACCGAACCAACCAAACTTTATACACTTTTATTTATTTTTTTAATATTTTGTATATATAATATATAATAAATAATTAGTTAACTTATTTAGTATATTATGTGAATTAATTATAATCCAAGCATAAATTAATTATTTATATTATTTAATTTATATAAACCAGGGATGTTAGTAACAAATTACTATTAGTAAAAATTTACATTTTTAATAATAATAATAAACTAAATTTTACTATTATTATATAATTGCATAATGAAGATTAATAAAAATAAATATTTATAAAATAGTAATATAAATTTATTATTTTATTTAAAATAATAATAAAAAAATTTTATTTTATAAAATTTAAATCAAATATTAAATTATTAGAAATTGTAATGATTTTTTATCAATTATCCCCAAATCTAAACTTATTAATTGAAAAATTTTACATTTTTAATAATAATAATAATAATAATAATAATAATAATAATAAAGTAATTGTTATAGTTATTATATAGTCACATTATGAAATATTGAAAAAGATAATTTCAACTACCTTTAATGAGATAGACCCATTTAAAGATTTTGTTCTCAATAATTAATACATATACAAAAATTATAATAAGTAAATATGTATTATATATAATTATAGTTATATTTATATATATTATATAAATTAAATAATATAAATAATTAATTTATGCTTGGATTATAATTAATTCACATAATATACTAAATTTAACTAATTATTTATTATATATTATATATACAAAATATTAAAAAATAAATAAAAGTGTATAAAGTTTGGTTGGTTCGGTCTATTTGATTTTTAACAAAAAAAATCAAAAAAACTGAAATAATTAAACAACAAAAACCAAACAAACTGAATAAATATAAAAATAATTCTCGTTTCAAAATTATCAAATTAATGTTGTTCATAGCAATTCAATTTTTCAATATAATGAAACTTTATCTTGTTTAATGAGAATTAATTTTTATGCTTAATATGTATTTAATATGTGTACATAATATATTTATGGATAAAATTAAAAAACTTTATATAAATGTATTTATAAAATTATCCTCAATTTAATAGATATTCTAAAATAAAAATAGGGATATTCTAAATTGGTCATCAGTCGAATAGAATTTTGAAAAAAATTATGCTTTTTTAAGGGTTTGAAGAGCAAATCAATCTTGATACAGAGTTGGTACAATGTGAATGTAATGCCCCGGCTTTGAATCGATTGAAAATATTTTCTAATACGTAAAATCATATTTTGATTCAAGTATTTAGGGGAATAATTTTTCGAAAAATTAGGACGACTAAGCATTTTTGTCTCAAATTTTGAATTAGTGATTTTAAATTAAAATATGTTTTCTTAATAAATCATAAAGTAAACATATAAGATAAATAAATAAATAAAAAATCGTGACTCTAAGATTTTGTGGCCACAAATTGAATATATATATATATATATATATATATATATATATATATATATATATATATATATATATATATATATATATATATAAACAAAACAACTAGATATTTTGGGTCTCATAAGTGACAAAAAAAAGAGGAAAGTCGGTTAAGTCCTTAGAAATTGAGGGACTAACATTGTGTGGCCATAAATTGTAAGAAAAGGAAAAAAAAGAGAAGATTGGGAATGGCAGGAAGAAGAAACGCAGGGGCTAGGGTGGTGTCGCATCACTTGGATTGTCGATCAATGGTGTTGATCCCTATTATTTTTTCGGCCACCGCTGGTAACTCCCATCGTCGGCCTATTTTATGATCACGACGCCATATTCCCGCTTCCCTCATAGTAAAACCAAAACTCTCTCTCCTCCGTTTTGGTGAGTCACAGCTGCAAATGGTTACACCACCTCTACCGGTTGATTCTCAATGGTGAAAGGTACTTTCCGGTACATCCACCTCTTTTCACTCGTCGGCGATTGGTAGATCGGAGAGGAGAAGTCATCACCGATTTTTATGACATTCTGGCCAACCATGGCAGTGTTAGAGCACGTGACCACCGAAAATAAAATATGGGGTTCCCGATCTATGAGGTGGTAGTGTCAGATCGTCGCTGGTAGAGCTCCGGTGAAGCTTCGATCACTGATCCGGTGAAGCTCCCGTGAGCATAAAAATAGACAGAATGATAAAATTCAGAAATTTGACACCAAATGGTATGTGACTACCAAATTTATCTCTATAATTTTTAGTAATTAAATGTTGAATTTATAATTAAAGATTTGGGTTGATTTCTTTCAAATTAAGTGACTATGGTTGATCTTTTAAATGAATTAAGTTGATAGTTTTAATGAAAAGAATATTTGTTATTATTGTTTTAATTTCTCTATTTTGTTAAATTTGAGACTAAGTATTTGTTAAGTGTAGTAAATTGGTGGTTTTGAGAAGCTTAATTACAATGTGATTCATAAATTTTAATAGTTGAGCTCATACGTGGTTGAGGATTAAATTGTCTATCAAAGTAACGAGTTAAACTGTGCAATTAATAGATTTTATAGTTAAATTGATGTGGTTTTATTATTTTGGTTAAATTTTTTATGGATCAATGAGTTAAATTGTACATATAGTTGGTAATGTTGTTTAGTAACTAAAGAACTGTTGATAGAAACAAAGATGTTTGAAGGAATCATAAGTTAAGGTTATTGATATTGTTACTATAATTTATATAGTAACTGAGTTGTACTAATTTATGTAGTGACTGGTTAATAAATCAACATGAGATTTAATTGGATTGTTGGTACCTCATGTTTTATGCATGTAGGTACAATAAGCAAGAGCATAAGTTCTAATTTAAGTATATGATGTAACCGAAATTCAATAAAAGAATTATTGTGGGCTCCTAATCAAGATGATGAAATGTAATAATAAGGGTATTTGAGCTTAATAACATATTAGGTTGAAAATTTAATTCATTGAACACTAAACTAACATATTAGTGTTTGCTCTCATAAATAAATTTATTGCTACACTTTAGAGAAAAGACTATTGAAACTCTTCAAGTTTTTTGAATCAACCATCCATCTTAATTCGCTCTTGATAGTTAAACTGTGTTCGTAGTTGTTTTCTTTGTTGAATAGGTATGTTATGCAAGAAATTCTTGATCAACAACTTGCTAAGGAGGCAGCTGAGGCTGCGGGAGGAGGTGCAATGGCAATAATAGCAAATCCTCGTAGATCTTCCAAGTAAGTGTTCTCCAAATGTTTCAGTATATTTTCACTTTGAATCTTTGAGTGCCTTTTCTCAGTAATGATTTTGTTTATTTATACTGATATTGTCCATTTCCTATTTGTATTTCAACTCTGTTTTATGAAGTAAATATCTCTATATATTTTTAAATTGTTTCCTTGTGGACAGCAAAAAAGCAACATCTATAGCGGCTTCTTCTAAAAACCTTACAGCACAAAAATTAAGGGTGCAAGGGAAGGGGTATAAAGATAAATGCTATGAGTAAATTAGGAAATCAGTAGAAGCACGGTTTAATAGTCTGCTGACAGAGGTACTTCTTTATGAACTATTCTCCTACATGATGAACTGCTTACTTTTTGTTCAATATATATATATATATATATATTTATTTATTTATTTCTAATCGTGATTTGTGGACCAGCTTGTTTATGAGGACCTCAAAGCTGCTTTAGACAAGGTGCGTACGGTATGTATTACCAATTTCTATAATAATGTAATACAAATATTGCATTATCCTTGATGTTTGAAATTGATGATTTCTGGTGCATTTGATATGTATTATTTAATAAAGTTCGGATGTTCTTCCAAGATATTGGCTAATATTTGAGATTATTATTTTGCTCTAAGATTATTTTAACATTACTGCATAGTGAAAAACAAGTTGAATATGGAGGTGTTTCACAGAAGGGTCAACATTTAGCAACCTCAACTCACTTTCTCATATGTGATTTCAATGATTTCAATTCTGAAAGAAATGTATATCGACTGTTTTCCAAAAATTGAAATTTGTACCAATAAAAAAGCTAACTATTATTTTCTGTTCAATAAAGTCATAATTGCTGGAATTAGTTAAACTGTGTTCGTAGTTGTTTTCTTTGTTGAATAGGTATGTTAGTGAATAGCTAACTATTATTTTGGCTAGGTATGTTATGAAAAAGATCCGTTTGGCTCATTAGACTGATAGAGCTCACAAGTCTGCCCACCAGGAGGTAAGTATACAAAATTCTATCTCTATTTATTATTAAAGAGCAATTGACACTGAAGACATGACATATTGGGAGGCATATTCAGGTTGAGGATAAGACATTATGGAAATGAAATATGTGCTTTGAGTTACTAAAGCTTGATTGCTATATTTTTCGTTATTTGTCATCATAAATACCAAAAGCGGATTGATTTGTAATTACTTTCCTTTTCTCTCCAGCGGTGTAGAGTTTTGATGTATAAAGGCCAGTGCTTATATCTTACCTAAATTTCTAGCCTTTTATTATGGATGCTATTTGGTTCTTTTTCCTCCCGATGGAACTTATTTCAAGAGTAAGAAATCCATTCATTGTGGAGTACAAAGACTCCCGGGTTTCAAGTTATTTTATCTAACATTTATGGTGAACTAATTGACTGGTTAGAAACTGACAATTTGCATTTGTGAGTATCCATGAAAATTTGTCACCAACTGTTTGCAATGTGATATAGAGGTTGCATAGTTTCTATATAGGCAACTTGGGCTGGAGGCTGGTGTTAAAACTATCATAACCAATGGAAGGGTTAGTCTTAATTTTTTCGTGTAAAATAATAAGCACATTAGATGGGATTAATTGTCCATCACTCAATGCACTATTGTATCTTTAAACTTCATTGCTGCTTATGCTATTGTATATCTGGGGTTACAAAATCATAAAACAGAATTACTAGTTAATCTTACAGTTTGTTTTTCATGAATGTTTTGGGGGTTTTGTAACTCAGTTAGAAGTTGGCAACAAGGGTATATGAGTTGGTAGTACCTAGTGAGTATCTAATATTGTTGTAGTGGTTCTAAGAACTACATCGTGGATAGCCAATTTTTGGATAGATGATTGGTTTTTGACAGTTTCTTCTGCTGGCTCTCCTTATTTAGGGAATTTTTCATCGCTAATTGGCAGTTTTTTTGTAGTGCTAGTTGGTAATGAAAGGATACGTATTGGACGAAATGTCTCTACTATGATCAAAGAAAACTACCTTCAAATGTAAAAACCAAAATATGTTTACTGTCCTTTCTATTATAGATAATGTTATGGTTAATAGAGCAATGTGTGATTTAGGACTTTTAATAAATATTATGTCATTGTTATTTGTTCTTCTTTGCATGTTATTCCGTTAAAAGAGATAAATGTAGTACTTCAATTTGCTAATAAGCCTTTTATTACCCTCAAGGGGTATTGGAAAATATTTTGGTAAAAGTTGCATGGGTTAGTCTTTTTTGTTAATTTTTATGTGTTTGACATAAAGGATGATAACTCCCCAAATTTTTTAGATATTTTGTTAGGAAGACCATTCTTTAGTATAACCAAAACAAAAATTGATATATATCAGGGTATACTCACTATGGAGTTTGATAAGAAAATGTTAAATTTCATATTTATGATATACTAAGAAAAGTCCTAGTGATGAGTGTAGTGTTTTTAAAATAGATGTTACTGAACTTTTAGTTTATGAATCTTTTGAGTTGAATGGTAATTCTAATAATTTAAATTTTTCATTTTTTATAGACTCCATTTTTAAAAATCCTAACAACTTTAAGAATTTGATAATTAATACCAATTTTGCTAGAAGTGGTGAATAGAACGACATAAAAATGGGATTTGAGATCAGCTTGAAAGTCCTAAAGTCTGGAAATATCTAGCCAAAGATGTCAAATAAAGGAGCTTTTCCAACTAACCTAGTGCTTAGCATTGCCTAAGGCTAAGCCATTACTATTTAAATTTGAATTCTTACCTTTTATTTTTCTTTTAATTGCCAATTTATAATAGAAAGGCATTCATATTAACAATATCAATATCTCTAAAAATAATATTATATAGTATTCATTTGTCTATAACAATATGTTGTAATATTCAAGTATTATAAATCTCAAAACACAAAACAAAGTAATTATGAATTTTTTTCCATCAAAATGCTTAAAAAGCTATCTAATCAATCTAGTTGCAGATTGAAGTATTGATTCCATGGCTAGAATTGGAACTAGCATCCAGTGGATGATTTGGATTCACAAAGGCATATTGTATCTTAACTATTAGTTCCTATATCATCAAATCCTTTAATGTAAGAGCTAGCCACAAAACAACAATGTCTAGCATGGTTTTGAAATTAGCTGGCAGTTGCTATTGATCACTAAATGAGTTACAAAGATTGGATCTAAAATATTATTACCTATTAAAACAAAAACCATAAATTCATTTCTTTCTCACCCCTCTCATGGCCTTATAATACAACTATGTTTCATCAATAAACTTTCCTTATGACTTTGGTAAAAATTTGACAACAAAATAAATTGAACCAAACATTAATGGACAGGTGGATTAATCATGGCCATTTGATCAAAATTTTCCCATTGATCAAGCCATATAAATACATTCCATATTTGAGTTTTCAGCCATTTCCATTCACTTTTCCCACCAACAACAACCATGTTGTTGTTGTTGTTGTTGTTGTTGTTCTTCTTCTTCTTCTCCAAGTGAAACTGTAGCATGCATTCAACCAATTCAAGAGAAAATCAACTAACTTAACTAAATTCCCATTTAATCACTCAAATAAACTTATTTCCCATTAAGAGCTGGCATTCCTTGTGAATGAAATTGAATAAATTAGGAAGTATACCAAGAAGAAAATTTAAGTCAAGTAAGTTAATTTAATTTTCCCAGTTTAATTAATTTTAGGGAATTAATTGGTGAGAAATTCTAGTTGAATTAATGTGTAAATTGCTGGAAATTGTAGAATTTAGTCTTGATAGTGGTTTGGCTTGATATGATTAGGTAAAGAGGAGAAGAATTTTCAAGGAGATTAAGAGATACTTGGGGAGAATTAAGTGATTGAAAATAGAATTGGTAAGTGAATTCACTAACTTAGTCAATTCATATTTTAGGCTTTTTAATTGTTGTTGGGTTGCATTAATTGCTAGATTAGGGATGCTATAATTACGTTTAATTAGATGATATATGTGTTAATTAGAGTTAAATTAGGTTCAAGTTGAAAAAACATGATGAAATGGCTACCTCTCGGCCTAGCATGTAGATTTAAGGTTTATGTATTTTTTTCTTAGTGTTTAATGACAAATTAGATAAATTGAGATGTTAATTAAGTTGTTATAGATATTAATTGAAAGATTTTCATGTTGATGATGAGTATTACATCTCGGGTTCCAGCATAACCTTATGTTACAAGTGAATTTATTTATTTAGGTAGTAACGTTATATTGAATTAATTGTATTTTAGGTCAATAAATGGTAATTGAAGATACACACACACACACACACACACACACATATATATAGATTGAGTAGTGATTAAACTATTGAAGTATAGCAATAAATGGATAATTTGAGGTTATTGAGTTTAATCAAGACTTGAGTGCTTTTAAATTTGTGTATGATCTATTTAGTGTGTTAATTAATTGGATTAAATGTTGTATGATTAAGTGAATAGAATAATACCCGTTAAGTCATCAAATTGCATATTTTTAACTGATTTTTGCTTAATATCTTACATCTTTTTAGTCAATTTAGGGACTTTTTACTTGTTTCTTGATTTTGCTTATTGTAAGATCAAATTTGTGAGAAAATATGTTTTTATGGTTAGTTGGAGCTAATATGGAATAGCATTGGTTTTATGGAGCAATTTTGGTACAAAGAGCCAATGGAGGACAAAGATAACTGTTAGCCTTGCCCAAGGCTAGAAGGCAAGTGCAAGCCTTGGCCTTGCTCAAGGCTGAAGGAATGTCCACCAAGGCAGAATATTTTAGAATGGCTTATTTGTGTCGAGTTGCCCTAGCTACCACCTCAACTGTAGCTTATATTTAGGGATGATTAGGCTTTATTTTAGGAGATAAAAGGAAGTATTTTTAGGAATTTAAATTACATTAGATATTTTTAATTTAATTTCCAGGCTTGATTAGGTGTCGATGAACTTTCCTAAATGGGATGAGTTAATAAGTAAGAAAGACTGATTTCATCTCTCTCTCTCTCTCTCTCTTCCCTGCATCTTTTCTTTAATTCTATAGCAGATATCTTAGTTTTAGTCTTCAATTTTATTTTTTGATTTTCTTCATGGCAATATGTGGCTAAACACTTTATTTTATTTAAAGATTAATTCAAAGCCAAGATTCTTCATATTGTGAGATCATTATGCTTTAATTTTTATGTTGATTTCATTCAATGTTCATTTTATTTACTATGATTTAGGAAAATCATATCTCAATTATTATTTGTTATGTGTGCAAAAAGAGTTCATTGTGCATTTAATTAAATAATATATAGATAATTGAGATTGCCAAATCTATAATTCTTTGGTGAAACCAATAACAAGTAGCAATTAGTATAGTATCACCAAAAAAGGTTGTTATATTAAGTAAATGGATGATTTGGTCTAAATCAATCTCGCTTGCAGGTTGGTTAGTTTAGGTCGGATCTTTAAAAACTGTAATGTCGTCAATAAATTAATTTTTTTTGCTTGTTAAAGGGTTATTTATTAGTTAGGGATTAGTTATAGTCTTACTTGGTTAATCCATTAATATAGAAAGATTGGTCAAGAGCATGAAGTTGACAACTATAACTTGTCCATTGTATGATTTTAGAACTATTTCTTCATCTATAATCAATTAATTGAATCATGTGCTATGAATATCTTTAACTAAAATTTTTCATCCATTGAATTTATTTTAATTAATCTTATACATTTTTATTTAGTTGATTTAATTTTTTATTTTTTATTTTTAGTCTATAAAAAATCCTCCTTTATTTTTATTTGTTAAAATCCTAGTTGTTTAGAATTAAATTAATGATAGTCTCTATAGATTCAACCATTTCTTTTCCTGTTTACAATTTATTTAATTAGGAATACATAGGATTTATATTCAATGTCTTCGACACCCACCAAATTTTGGCACTGTTATCAAGGACTAGTTTAACTTGATTTAATTTGTTGATGACTAGGTTTGAAATTCTGTTTGATGTTAAAACTGTGAAAACAGTTTGGAGATTGAGGAAAGAAATGAGGTTACAAAAATAGTGTGTTGAAACTTCTTCTAAATAGTAAGAAGACAAAGTTCTGACTGATTTTACTGAACTCTCAATTGAAATAGAAGAAAAAACATAGTGAAAAGGACTTTGAGAGAGTTACATGCACCACCATTGGACTAGCAACTCCTGTGCATCACATATCCAGCTTTGGATACTGCTTTTGAGCTAAAATCGGGGTTAATTCACTTACTGCCCATTTTTGTGGCTTAGAAAAAAAGATCCTCATAAAAATTTGAAGGAATTCCATATAGTTTGCTCTAGAATGAAACCACAAGGAGTTATAGAGGAGCAAGTGAAGTTAAGGGCTTTTCTATTTTCACTAGGTTATTTTGCAAATGATTGGTTATTAAATTTGCCATTCGAAACAATCACCGCATGGACTAATATTGTAAGACTATTTTTGGATAAATTTTTTCTAGCCTCCCAAGTTGCTATAATTTGAAGAGAAATAAGTGGAATCAGATAAAGAGATGTAGAATCACTTCATAATTATTAGGAGAGGTTCAAAAAGTTATGTGCAAGCTATCCCTAATATGGTATTATAGATCAGTCCCTTATTCAATATTTTTATGAGGGAATGTTAAGCACGAAAAGGAATATGATAGATGCAATAAGTGAGAGAAGCATTTGATCGGTGTCTAGCAAGTGTACTAGATCGGTTAGTAATATAAAAAAAATATAATTATGACCTCAAGAATATCAAACCCAAGAGATTAATTAAATTATGTATTTTAAATTTATAAGTGAGTGAGGTGTGAAAGAATTCCTAAAGTTATAGTGATAATGAATTGATTAAACACAAATAAACAACAATTAGATAATGAAATTAAACTATAAACAATAAACTAAGAACAAAACAAGATTGTAAAAAGGAGTAAAATTCAATGATAAAAACACTTTTGTTAAAGGAACTATCCACCTCAGCTCTTATTGCAATGACTTGATTAAAAATTAACACAAGTGATTATGAAAAACAAGCATAAAATTCAGATATCTTATTCAGAATATCATTGTAAGCATTAAATTCTCGTATGAAGAACAATTCAACACTTAGCATATAAATCCGGTTTATAAATTCCTAAACCTTAATTAAAACGCTTTTCAAGAGATCTAATTCAAGCCTATTCTTAGTTCAACTTTCTTAGTCATAATTCTACCCTTACATTAACACAATATTGTCTAAATTTTCAGAACACAAATATGCATTAACATGAGCAAATTAAACCAAGAACATGCAAATCATATGTCATATTGAAATTGATAATTAACCATTTATTTAATACATTAACTATCAACTCAATTAAAACTTAAGATCAAAATTAGCTCAAAATTAAGAAATAACACACTTGCATTGCATTAGATCTAAAAAAATTCATTACAAATAAAAGTATGAGGGTTCAATTTTTCCTCAGCAAAAGTAAAGAAAACTACTCACTAAGCATATTAAAAATAACTAAAAAACTATAATTAAAAATTGCAATAAATATAAGGTCGTTGGCTTCCCTTGAAATCTCAGAACCTCAAACTTGCAGCCACCAAATCCTAGGTCTTCTTTCCTTCAAAACCAAGTTAAAAATTGAAAAACTAACACCCACTTCAGAATTTCCATGCTTCCTTTATATTAGAGTCTTTGTCTTATTAAAATCCCAAAAAAGGAAGAAATCATACTCAAGTTTTCTTTTATTGTTGGAAAATTAGAAATTTCATTATTTTTGAAACTCTTTGCCTCGATAGAAGGAAATCTCCCTCCACAGAGGAGATTACTTTCTATTGTGACCTTTGGGTTACCTCAGTAGAGGGAAAAGTCCCTCCACTGAGATGGCCTTTTCTGTGTCTTCAAAGATCAAAACTTCCCTTGGTAGAGGAAAAATGTCCCTCCACTAAGGTGAGCTCTTCTAAACTCAGTGAAATTTTCTTCTTAAAAAACATAACTTGTTGATATTCCTCATTCGGCCATGTAACTTTTCTTTTTCTTCAATTGAGTACCTTAAAATACCAAATTTTATAATTAAGCTTGAAAACATAGAAATTAAGAAATTATACATAAAATTAACTAAAATAATGCTAAAATAACAAAATAAACACACAAATAAAATAGTCAAAATTCACAATTATCAAATACCCTACACTTAGTCTTTGCTCGCCCTCGAACAAATTTTGAACAAATCCACTTCTCAAAAAAATCAAACTTCATTCAAAAATTATGAAATCCAAAATCATGCTCAGCAATTAACAAGAGCACTTAACAAAATTCCAACAAATTTAGATTCCACCAAGAAAATATAATCCAGTTTTTTTATGTATGTGTGTGCATGACCGAAATATTTTAAGCATTTTTGAAAATCAAAACACGAATGAACTTCATAATTAAGCTCTAGAATTGATGTACACCTAAATGTACAAATGATTTCACACTTGAAATTTTAAAAACGCCATAAGCCTCTCCTTTAGCATCGGAACTTGAAAGTCATGTCCACCAAACAACTTAAAAGCAAACATAGATTCACTAGAACTTTATAGGTTGTAATGGGGTTAAAACAATGGTAAATAAAGAATGGATAAAAGATAAACAACAAAGAATAGCCACTCTTTGATTGAATAGATAAACATTTCTAAAATTCTAAACCAATGAAAACATAACCCTTCATCATACTTGCTTACTCAATCCCCCTAAAATTAAATCATTTTCTCAGAAGAAACAACATCGAGATTCCTCTTAATGTCAAAGTTTAACCTTTTTAAGAAGTCACAACCCTTGTTCCTTGAAACCACCCCACACTTAAAACTTTGCCATATATTATTAGCTTTATTTGAAATTTTCTTTTTTTTTTTCTTTTTTTTTCTCTTTTTTTAATACTAACTTCATTGCTGGCAACACAGGATAACATGTGTAATTACAAGTTTAATTTTCCCATATTTACTTGAATTTTTAACAATCCCTCCCCATGATACCAAAAATCTTTTCTAATTAGAGTTTTAAAAATACTTGGCAAAAATCATCCATCCCAATCCTAGAGTGATCAATTCTAAAAAGTTACGACAAGACTTTTTAGGTTATATTGTAAATTAATAAGGGTAACAAGAAATACACATATGACATGCATTAAACACATATCATTAAGCTCAAAAAGCTAATAAGGGCCAAATAAGCACATAGGGTAGGTAAATTAGCTTAGTTATGTCTAAATAAGAAAAGTTTGCCTAAATCATTTTCTAGCTTGTTTGAGTTATTTCTATGATTTAAAGGGTGATGAGAAAGGTTCTAGTGTCCTAAAATTCCTTGCTCCACTACTTAAAGTAATAGTTTTTATTGTTGTTCAAAAACTAGCCTTAGTGCTCAAAAAGTGGAAACTAACCAATATAATTCAAGTTAAATTCTAAACTAACTAAAATTTCATCAAGCAATATGCTTGCCTTAATGCTAAACAAAGAATTTGATCATTCTAAATTCTAGGTTAAAGTTTAACTCGCTCAGTTTTAAGAAAAACTAGGGCAAACTAAGATTTAGTCCAAACTAAATGATAATTGGATTAACTATATCTCTAGCATAACCTAACAAATAATGAACAAACTAGCAAACTAAAAGCACTACTATTACTACTAAGGAAAATTACAAAGTCATTTAAAGTTACAAACCAAATAAAGAAAATAAAAGTAAAAACAAATAACTAAAATAAAAACAAAAACAAAAGCAAACACACAACCTAAAATAAAAACTTTCACAAATAAAGGGGAGCTTGAGATTGTCTTCTTTCTGAATCTCTTAAGCAAAATTGAGCTTAAGTAAACTCTACCATCCTCTTAAAATTTTTCTATCCGTAATAAAACCAAGCTCTAACTACTGCGATGGTGGTGGGGTTGGTGCTGGTGGAAGTCGCTCTTAAAAGCTGGTGGTGAACTGCTCAAATTGTGTGGTAAGGTGCTTCAAGCTCTTTTGTAAATTGTCAATTTTCCTAGCCTGTATATCCAATCTTGCATTCATATGATTCATAAAGTTTGTTATTTGGGGTGAAGGAGTTACTTTAGCTGCTGGTGGTACTACTTTTTCCCCTCGATTCTTGCCAACAGTAATCAATTATAGGTACTCATCCTTATCTATCTAGCATCAGCAGAACTTATCACATAATACCGTTATATTCTTCAGCATGGTGAAGTTTATATACTGGGTTTCTTCTAGTAAATCTCCTATGTCTAAATATTTTACCACTTTTTCCATAATGATGGCTATCCAACCCAAGGAAATTTGGTTGACAACATTGGGCTTTATTGTAAATCCTTAATCTTATGCCAAAGATGGAAAGCGAGATTTAATTTGAAGGATTCAACCATGCATCTTAATATCAGAACCTTACTTTGATTCATAACACCAGAGCCTCAAAGATAATTATAGAAGTTAATGGAAAAAAACTTATGAAGAACCCTCAATGCATGATCCTGCACAGAATGAGCTTTAGTCCTACTAAAATTGTAAGGAGTTAGGGCAAGAGGATCCTAATTACTTCCCAATTTTGACTTAAAGTGTAATTTGGAAAATCCTTGATACCCTCTACTGAGAATCCTAAGTGTTTCAAAAAAACTCAAGAAAAGATATGGTATAAGGTCTCTAACAAAATTTGAAATGCACCATGCCACAATCATGCTCATCCTCAAATTGGCAATTGAAGGAAATAAGGAAATCGATGGCAAGGGATGGATATACCTCAAGCTACTTTTCAATGTGGGAATCCCACCCAATGTTGCGAATTAGTATCAAAATTTTGGTCCAAAGGTCACTTTCTACAATGTTAAGGTATGTCGTAGTCAAGTACGCTAGACTCACATAGGTGACCGAAGCAAAATACTTATAGATCTCAACAGATCTTCATCTACATACTGTGGAATATACAACCCTGAAGAGCTTAAAGCTCCACCATGTCTTGGTCTTTTAGGTGCCACTAGAGAAATAAAAAATAGCAAGAGTAAGTTTCTAAAATTGAAAACTTAACAAGTCACCCCAAAAGATCCAGTCACATGTAACTTAAGTTCATCCATGCCAAATGCACAATATCAAGTATTCATGAAGTAGAAATTAGGAGTGGAGAGTATATAAGATTGATTAAACATGATTTAGTCTAAATCACAAGCAATTTAGATGTAAAATGAATGGAAAGGAAACAAGGATTTAGATTAATTTGATACTCCATCAAACCCACATTCAAGAATAATAACCTAATTTTTATTCAAAGCAAATGAAGAAACATGTGCGTTAATGGATTAATTTAAACAAATTTACTTGCTTGCTTGATTGAAGATGGAAAAATAAAGAAAGAATGAAACTTGAATCGGTTAAGGGGATGTTAGCTCAAGAGAGGAGAGCAAAAATGGGATGAAAATGAAGTGAGAGGCATTAAAGGTCGGTGGAGGGGTTTTTAAAAGGTAGGTCCCTCAGTGGAGGGAACTTTCCCTCTACTGAGGTGGTGGCCTTGGGACAAGCCATTGAAGGGTCCCTCGATGGAGGGAAATCCCCTTTTCTGAGGTAATACCTTCTGGACTTAAAGGGAGAAAGGCATATAAAAAATAAAAGGCACACACAAGCTTGCCTTGGTGGAGGGAATTCTCCCTTTACTGAGGAGATTTTCATTGGGCACAAAATAAGAGGTCCCTCGATTGAAGGGAATTCCCTTATCCTAATGAGACACTCTCTAGAAGACCAAGGGACAAAACACCAATTTTAATGCCTTTTAAGATTAAACTCCAAACTTAACTTGATTTTCATTTGTTTTTCCCTAATCCCACTCTAAATTAAACCTCTACATGAATAATGAACTCCATAAAATTACTCAAATACTGAGACACAATTCACTTAAATTACACTCCTCTTTGAACAAATATCCAAAACTCAATCAAAACTAAACATACATTGAATAAAAACATGTAGTCCTGTTAAATTACAATTCAATTCTACTCCTAACTTACAATATGAATAACTCCTCATTTCATTCATGAAACACAAACTATACGCCATAGCTAAAAAACACACCAAAAGAAAGAAAACACATGAAAGAAATTACAAGGGAAAAGATATAAGGTTAGAAATATAGTTTTGAATTCATCAAGTTTTTAGCTGGTTTTTTAGAACCACTTTACTTGCCATTAGAGATGAAGGTTGCCTCAGCAACCTCCATATGAGAAACATGATAAGGTTTCAATCAATGGCCATTAAATTTACATTTACAACCATCCTTCAGATTTTTGATGGTGAACACACCAAATGCATTGCTTGAGACCACTTGATATGGTCCAAGCCATCTATATTTGAGTTTACCTAGAAGCAACTACAATCAATTGTTATAAAGAAAAACAACATATTGAGAGCAAATTCCTTTAGATTTAACTTCTTGTTGTGCCACCACTTTATTTTCTGCTTATATATGACAGCATTATATAAGACCAGTGTTAAAACTCCTCAAGCTTATTGAGCTGCAAACATTGCTTTTCACCTACACTTCTTAAATCAAATTTAAGCAATTTTATTGCCTAATATGCCTTATGTTCTAGTTCAATCGGTAAATGACACATTTTCCTAAAAACCAACCTAAATGGAGATATGTCAATAGGGGTTTTGAATATAGTTCTGTAGGCCCAAAGAGCCTTATCTAACCTATGAGACAAATCTTTTCTTTTATTATTTACTACTTTTTCTAAGATTGATTTTAACTCTCTATTTGACACTTTTACTTGCCCATTTGCTTGGGGATGGTAAAATTTTTAAGCAAGGATTTGAATTGATGGTTGATAAAATGCTTGCCCCATCACTGATAATAGCCCTTGGTGCCCCAAACTTGGTAAAAATATTCCTCCTAAGGAATTCAAGCAAGACTCGAGCATCACATGTCCTAGTAGCTATTGCTTTTACTCACTTACTCATATAATCCGTAGCAACTAGGATATACTCAAATCTAAATGAGTTCGAAAATGGCCCCATAAAGTCAGTATCCAAACATCAAATATTTTAACCTCTAATACCTTATTCATAAGCATCTTATCTCTCTTTGACATATTTCCTACACATTGAATGGAGAATTTTTCCAACTATAGGATTTAGCCCATAGTGACCTCCAACCTCTCCTCTATGACATTACCTCATAATGTCCACTTGCTCCTCCCTTAGAATGTATCTCTTAAGTACTTGATCGAGACATAGCTTAAAAAAATTTTGGTCATCCCATAAGTAATGCCTTGCATGCACCTGTAATTTCTTCTTTCATTACCAAGTAAGATCCTTGGGAAGATAGACTCCTGAAAAACTAATTAGCAACGTCAGCAGACCAAATAATCAAAATTTCATAAGAATAAATTACATAAATACATTCATTAAAAAATAAATCAGAAATTTTCCCCTTTTTATGTGATCATGGTCCAGTCTAGATAGATAGTTGGTTACAAAATTTTCAACTCTCTTCTTATCCTTGATCTCTACATCAAACTTTTAAAGTAGCAAAACCCATCTTATCAGTCTTGGTTTATCCTTCTTTGCAAAGAGGTACCTTAAAGCCATAAGATCCGACACATAGTTATTTAGTACCTAGGAGATATGGCCTGATTTTTTCAAATGAAAATACTATTGTCAATAACTTCTTCTCCATGGTTGTGTAAATAACTTATGGACCAGTGAATTTATGACTTGCATAGTAAATAGTGTGAAAAACTCTCTCCTTTTGTTGGTCCAAAATAGTTCCTACTACATAATCATTAGCATCACACATAATTTTAAATGGCAAACTCGAATTCGGTGATGCTATAATGGGTGTTGTTATTAACTTTTGCTTCAAAAAATTGAAAACCTAAAAACATTCATCATCAAATTTAAATGTAGTATTTTTAAGAAATAAATTAAAAAGTGGTTTAGTAATCTTAGAAAAATATTTAATGAACCAGCGATAAAAACTAAAATGACCAAGGAAACTTTTAATGGCTCTACGCTTGTAGGGGTAGGTAATTTATCAATCACATCTACTTTTTTCCTATCTACTTCAATTCCCTTATTAGAAATCTTATACCTTCCGTCACCATGGAGTGACATTTTTTTTTTCCAATTGAGGACAAGGTTAGTTTTCTCACACCTTTTCAAAATCAATGCAAGGTAGATAAACAAGACTCAAAATCATAACCATACAATGTAAAATCATCCATGAAAACTTTCATGAATTTTTTAATAAAATTATGAAAAATATCCATCATACACTTTGAAAAGTGGCAGGGGTATTGCACAGACCAAAAGGCATTCTCCTATATGCAAATGTGCCATAGAGGTATGTGAATGTGGTCTTTTTTGGTTTTCTAAGGCTATAAGTATTTGCATGTACCTTTGGGGTTGTATTATAGGCTTAAAATCATTCTTCATAGGGATATGATGTGTACAATAACTAGTGCTGATTCCCTTGAGATCAAACGTCTCCCAACCAATGGCTCATTTACACTTCTTCAACATCTCAATGAGTATTTCCTCCTCCAAACCTGTCAAAAGAGAAGATATAATTACTAGTTTTGTATTTTCCTATAAAAATATATATTTTAAATGTGAAGGAAGGGTTTTAAGTTCATAATTTATTTCTCATTTAGGAGAGTCTAAACTCTCCTCTTTATTGCATTCCTCATCATATTATTTCTTAATTTCCCATATCAACTCTTCCTCTCTCTATTCTACTTGCTCTTTACTCTTTGGATGTATAAGACACTCTTAAAACTCATCTCCTTATAGAATTTCCTTTTGCTTCTCATCAACACACTCTTAAACACCATCAATAAAATAAACGGATTCTTCAAAATCATAAGAGGGGTGTTGCATCACCTTGTTGACATTGAATACCATCTCCTCTTCATTGAATCTCAATGTCACCATTTGCCCATATATATCATTCAAAGCCTTTGTTATGTTCAAAAATGGTCTTTTCACTATTAATGGCACCTTTCTATCCTCTTTTACGTCCATCACCATAAAGTCCACTGAAAATACAAAATTTCCCACTATCACCAACAACTTCTATTATGCCTTTAGGCCTTTTTATAGATCTATCCACCAATTGTAGTGTCATTTGGATTTTATTGATATTGCCTAAATTTAATTTCTTATAAATATAATAAGGCATTAAATTTATACTAGCAACCAAATCATATAAAGCATGTCTAACAAAATTTTCTCCTAATTTATATGGCAATGTAAAACCACTTGGGTCTTTTAATTTTTTAGAAATTTTGTTCATTAATATAGCACTACAATTTTTAGATAATTGCACTATACCTACATCCTTTAGATTTTTCTTATTAGAATATAGCTCTTTCATAAATTCAACATACTTAGGCATGTGTAATAAAGCTTTAGCAAATGGCAAATTCACGTGCAACTTCTTAAACATATCACAAAATTAAGCTAATTGTTCATTATGTTTTTCTTTCCTAGCTAAATATGGATAAGGTAACTTAGAATCATCAACATTAGAAATAATCTTTTCCTTACCCTTACCTTTTTAACCAATACTAGGTAACTCATCATTGATTTTAAGTTTAGAATTACTTACCTCCATTACCGGTTCCACTAGTTGTGAAGAATTTTTAACCTTTTTAGCCTTTTTTACCTCTTTCCCACTTTTTAAGGTATTGCCTTTGCTTCCTTCTCAGGGTTTTGACCCACATTAGATGGCAATATTCCATGAGTCTTATTGGAAAGTGAATTTGTAAGTTGCCCTACTTGAGTCTCTAAATTTCTAATAAAGGCATCTTGATTTCTCATCCAAATATCCTGTGATTTTCATCTAGCATCTTAACTGGCCATAAATATGGATTACGTGGTCATAAAGCTGGCAAACATCTCCTCTAAGTTAGACCTCCTATCTTGGGTAGGTTGAGGTTTTGATTAGAATCCTGAGGGTTGGTAGGGTTGAGCTTCATAAATGGATGGATAATGTGCTGGTACTTATGTTGGGTGAGGAGCTGTGTTTTGATGGGAGGGGACCTAGGTTAAGGGTTGGATGTTGAGGTATGATTTCCTTCTCTCTATAAAAAGTTAGGATAATTTCTCTACCTTGGATTGTAAATGTTACTATAAGGGTTTATTTTCTCTATTAAGGTGTGATGAATATCTTGGTTTAATTTTTGTGGATTTATTTTCTCTATTAAGGTGTGATGAATATCTTGGTTTAATTTTTGTGTTTACATGATTATTTAATGATAAAGCATGATTTGGATTTATTTTCAATATTAGGATTAGGTTTTGCATGTGTTAAGGGTTAAATATGCATGTTTAGAGGTTAGAGGGGCTTTTCTTAGTTTTTGGACTTTGAAATCTGCATCCTATCTATTGCTCAAGTGATAGATAGAAAGAAGGACCGACAGATAGCTATCGATTAATGCGATCAATGGGACATCATGGTGCCTTCTCCTCATCTCATCTCTCCCTTTTTTGTGGTCGTATGTCTTGCCCTTACTTATATGTGGCCTATATTTTCCTTTCTTTAGCATATTCTAATATTATTTTTGTTAATTTAATTCATTTGGAGTGTTTAAATGTATTTTAATTCTATTTTTGCTTATGTTTCTACACGATCATCATTCTTTTAATTTAATATTTATTCCGGTATGCATTTTTTTATGTGTTTTAATTTCATTATTTGATTTATGTTACATTTTATATGCTAATTAATTTGGTTTTGTGTGTTTCCTTGAGCTATTATTTTTTTGGACATTTAATTTTTGTCTTATTTTATTTTGATTTATTATGCTTTGTTTATTAGTTTGTTTGATTTATTTATTTTTGTACCTTATCTTTTTTCAGATGTATTTCATTTTAGGATGTAATAATTTAATAAAAAAAGGAATTTTTAGCAAGTTAATAAATTAAAAGTCATTTAAAGGTTTTGTACATAATTAATTTGTATTTTTTCCAAATAAAAATGGATCAATGTCTAAATTTCATAAGAGTCTTATTTTCAGCAAAATTGGTATCACTCATCCCATGTTTTCCAAAATTAACAAAGACTCTTCATCTCATATTTTTTAAATATATAATTTGGGAACCGATATTCCCAAACTTAACGAATAACCTAATTTATGCATGTATTTTATTCTTTTAGTTAGACAATTTTCCTCTATAATAGTTCAAGTAGGGAATTATTTATTTTATTTCTTTCTTTACCACTTTATTTATTTGATTGATGTATTTTTAATTTAATTATATTGCATCGCATGAGAAGGGAGGTAGTGGATTAATAAATAAAAACTTAATTATAAGAAATACCTAATCGATATGCCAAGTAAGAGTGATGTCCTGAACACCGATCTTTGTTTGGGCATCAAAAGGTTAAGATTTATTTTCTTATATTCTGTTGGGATGTAACTCCATTATACCTGCATCTTTGAACCCATATTAGATTTCTTCATGGGTTAACCATTAATAATAAATTGGGACTAACCCTCATATTATTATGAAGTTACTAGTTTATGAGATATAGTAAGCTTTATCCAGTCTTAAACACTCAAGGTGGGTTTATGAGAACTAAATCAAAAGCAAGCAGGCTTCGACGTGCATCATAATAGCTGCAAGTAAACCTCCTAAGCATAAGTGTGTGAGATTTGAGCTTATATTGGGTATCCAACTAATATGTGCCATATTTTACAAGATGATTCTTAATAATAAGTAAATGTACTAGGTGGATTTGCAGGATAGCCCTCTAAGAAGTAATGTCCATACTCTAACACCTACAATTCGAGGTGGCATGACCATCCAAAATAACAATTTCACCTAAGGCCGCCATAATATCCCTTACATACAACTCCAAAATCAGGTGTATATTTTAAGGAAATTATGCAACAACTTCAATAAACAATACAGAAAATGGAGGCCACAATCCAAAATTTGGAGAAATAATTAAGCCAAATAGCACCATCCTTAAGTTAAATAGTCTCAAGGATACTTACCTCATAAACCATAGATAATCTGAGGTAAAATATGAGTGCAATCATTCTAAGGAGTGGAAAAGAGCTGGAATAGCCCTTACCCAAGAAGGATAACCAGAAAAAACCAAAAGAAGCAAAAAAAAAGGTAAAATTGAAAAAAAAGAACAACCCAAAGAAAAAAATTCAAAATAACCCCATATTTTAGTAATATGATCCCTATTTCATAAAAGACTATCCAAATCAAAGTAGAAGGAAGAGAAATATATTTTTGAGACTTTTATAAAGTTGAATTAAATATTCCATTGCTTGATGCTATTAAATAAATAAGTAGATATGGTAAATTTCTTAAAGAACTATGCACTAATAAGGAAAAACTGGTTAGGTATGAAAAAAATAACTATAGGTGAGAATATTTCGATTATACTTTAAAGAAA